>JBAMCR010000191.1:0-43285 GCA_037075045.1 Mulgravea parasiatica | reverse complement strand
GGGACTAACGAATTTGTCCGTTACAGAGAGATGTCCGCTTTAGAGAGATGCCGGCCAAGGGAGCTTTCACTGTATATGTATATAGAATGTACTCGTACATCTTGTTGCACGGCTTCTGTTGGTCGCCCCTTTATCGTTTTCCATTTTTGTGTTGCATACAACTAGGCGCCTATTGTTTTTACACACACACACACACAGACACACACACATGCAAACAGATGCAGTGGGACGCAAGATTATCGATTGCAACTGTATATACACACTGTATATATATCTATATGTATATTTATATATCTCAAAAATATCTATAGTTAGCTTCTGTTTCTTGCCAGCATCTGTTAAACAATTCAGATTGAGGCTGAGGCTTAGGCTCAGGCTTTGGCAGGATTAAGGATTAAAGTAGAGCACAACGGGCACAGTTAGTGTCCATGCAATGGTCAATGAATATACATATCATAACGGTACGGTATGGTATATAAATTTTATAAGAAAACAGAAACAAAACGAAACCCAAAACCAGAGTTTAAATTTCCATAAATTTAAATAAAAAAAATTAAAATAAAATTTAAATAAAATATAATAATTAAATTAAATAAATAATTAAATGTTTGAAATGTTTGGACTCACCATTTGGGCGACGCAAAAGCAATGCCGAAAATTGTGAAAGGGCACCTCATTATAATGCTTGTAGACCTCATAGAGCCACTCGCGGAGAGTATCGATGGGTATGCTGAACTTCTCGATGAAGCCCAATTCCAGGAACATTGTCTGCATTAGGTGTATGACATCCGCATCGCTCCACTCGTACGAATCGAATGCGGGCAGACGGAGGGCCGCTTTCACCTCATCCGAAAAGTTGGTATCACAAATTTCCAGGAAGCGACGCTTCACCTCCTGATGCTTTGGTAGACTGCTTTTGCGATGTGGCGGGCCCAGAGGCCGATTGGAGAGACCTGAACGAAAGAAATGAAATATCAAAAATACACAATATACTCGTATATATACACGGATGGATCGGATATAAATATTTATAAATAAATATGTAAATATATGTGTATATATATATATATATGGTATATAGTACATAGATATGCCAACCATTATGGGTCACAAAAAATCAACAGATTTTGCTGACTAAACGGAAATCAGCCAAGTGATAGTGGCTGTTGTTGTTGTTGTCTAAGTTGTTGTTGTTGCAGTTGCTGTTGTTGTTGTTGTTGTCAACAGTGGCAATAAATAAATCAGTAAATTGAAACAGGAAATACAGCTGGGAAGTCAACTGGTAGTCATGGCAATTTGGATTATTGCAAATGAAGAGCCATAAACAAGGCACATTGAAAAACCAACAGAAAGTGAGATAGCAACCAAGTGAGAGAGAGAGAGAGAGAGAGAGAAAGACAGAGAGAGATAGTGCAAGTGTGAGAACTTATGGCAAGCAAAACCAAAACAAAATCCACTGAAAAGTGAAACGGAACAGAGCAAACGCCAAAATGACGGAAATCCACTGGCCAAACAGACGAAGAGTGCGGCGCGTGAAGAGGAAAGGTAGCTAAGGATGGATGGATGGATGGATGAATTGGTGGATGGCTGGATGGATGGATGGATGGCAAAGCCGTAGTTATAGTCCAGTTCGAAGAGCCAGCCGTAGAGCCAAAAGCCGTAGCCGGCATCAAGCAGCCGTGTCTGTGTTTCGGTTATTATTTTATTTTCTCGGCTTTTTTTTTGCTTTTTTTTTGATTTCTTTCTTTCTGTGTTTTGTGCCCTGAAAGGGAAATTAAATTTTCAATCGGTCGCACGCTTCACTAGCCAAATGAAACTAACAACAACAACAACAACGAAAAGTGAAAAGAGAAGCAACCAAGAGCAACAACAACACAAAAATATTACAAAATTTTCTTTTTCTTCATTTGTTTATTTTGTTTCTTTTTTTTTGTAAGCATTTATTTATTGTTTTCTTTTTGCATTGAAGGTTGAGAATGTCGGAAGGAGAGTGGGCAGGTGGTGGGTGGGGAAGGGGGGGGGGGGGGCTACACAGGTGTGCATGAGCTGCGACAGTTGAGCTGTCGATCTGTGGCGCCCGCTTCCAAAAACTTGACTGAATTTTCTATTCAAATTGTGGGCCAAGTTTATTGAATAGAAATTCTTTGGCATCAGCCACGGAAAGTTTCGATATTTTTGTTGTTGTTTAGTTTTATATACTAAATATGCATGTATGGTATGTGTGTGTATGTATAGGCACACACACATATATAACATACATATGAGCATCAGTTTCACTTTTAATTTCACTCTCAATTTCAATTGGCACCTGCAACGCCGTGGTTCGGTTAGCTTCATATAACTTTTCCTGGAATTTGCATTGGATTTTATAAATTTCGCTTGCATGTTGTTTTTTGTTGTTTGTTTTTTGATTTTCCGCCGGAAAACTCATTTTAATTGGCAACTAACAAACAAACAAACAAACAAGCGAACATACATAAAATAATGGTGAGGGGGGGGGGGGGGGGGAGGGAGGTTGTTGAAGGGGCGTAACAACAAAAAACCTTTCATAAAAACTCAATTTTGATTGTATGAAGATTTAATAGATTTTGCTATGCCAACAAAATGCGAAACGAGCAAAAAACAAAATATAACTTTTTGCAATAAACGCACTTGATTGTAATTATAAAAAATAATATACATAAATATAAATATTATTTATAAATATATATATATATATATGATATATGTATGTGTATTTATACAAAAACTAATTATTATACTAGTTAGTGTCTATTAATGAAAAGTAACAATGATTCAATGAACATTAACATTTTCGATGTGGCAACATTATGTTAACTGAAAACTAATTGGTTCTGCCACTTCTGATTGCCGCTTGCTAAATGCCACTTGCCACTTGCCACTTTTTATATACATATACCATATACCATATTTCTTAAACAGATGCAAATAGGTAAATATACGTGAACATCAGACATAATCAAGAAGGGCAACTTGATTAAAATTGCTGCTTTTGATGCACAAAGAAAATAAAATGCTGACAGCTGGTAAAATCAGTGTATCAAAGACATAGAGAGAGAAAGAGAGAGGGAGAGGGAGAGACAGCGATTATGAAAGGGAGAGAATTAATGTGGAACTATATACAAGCATATGTATATGTAGATACTCGTATATGGTATGTCATACTATACAAGCGGCATTAAGCCAGCAATAGAACCTCAACTAAGCCACCTTTGCCCCTCTCTTTCCCACTCTCTCTCTCTCTCTCTCGGTCTCTTCGTCATGCAGTTTTTACGGCCTTGCCACGCCCCTTAAATCAACCACATGTGAAGGTGGCGGCGGTGCTGGTGCCGTTGCTGCTGCTGTTTCTTCTCCTGTTGTTGCTGCAAGCCAAACACTTTGCGGACCGCGGTTATAATTAATTTACTGCCACTTACAATTTTTAATTAAGCACAGTTCTCAGCGTATTTCTATTTAACCCACTCGCAACAGCCGCAACACCCACCCACCCACAGAGCCACCCACCTTCACACACACACACACACACATACACACACAAATACTCTTCAACGGAGCGAAGGTGTTTTAACAATGTGGAGAGCATTTGGCGGTTGCCCCATCTAAGTGAATTAAAATGTTGAAATAACTAAGTATGAATGGAAGAAGTTGATTCACGATTCGTTTTCGTTAATAAATAATAAAATCGTTTTTTATTATGTATACGCCACATGTAACGGCCCGCAACAAATTCATTCAAAAGTTAATTAATTAATTAATGTTTAACTAAAAACTAAAAACTAAAAACTAAAAACTTAAAACTAAAACTATTATTAGCATATTATGTAAAACAGCTTGAGAATCGTTAAAGGGAAAGATATACGCACATGTATGTACATATACAAATCTAAATTAAGTCCGATTAAAAAATGCAGCTTAAGCTCAGGAACACAACGAACTCAAAATATTGGAAAACATTAAAAATTCGCAACTGGTTTAAGCAATTGCAACATAATATCGCTCTATCTAATATAATTAATAATTATAATAGTTTTTTTTTCTTACTTATTTCTCAACTATTTGGCACAAACTTTGCCGTATTCAAACTCTTAACTATTCAATAAATATTCATGAATATATCGCGCATTTTTCGATATACGTATGAACTTACAGAACAAAAAAATATATTTTTTCTCTTTTTTTTTCGGCACTTTGTTTGACTTAATGTAAAATTGAGTTACTTCTCATCGAGTCCAACTTTTGCTTACTTCAACACACATGTACACCCCGCACACCCCGCACACCCCGCACACCCCGCACACCCCGAATGCATCAACATACGATTGATCGATGAATTTGCAGCCACCCCCTTAACCCTCCCTGCCCTCTTAATGTGAGTTTATTGACTTTTATCTGCTGCAGTTGAAAAAGAAAATATTAGCTGTCAATTATATTATATTTGTGGTATGACGCAAAAAGGCACGAGGCGCGCTTGAAAAGTTTCCGGCTCTTGCATTTGCATATTGCATCGGCAAATATATTTTAAATTGAATGCAGTCAAACTGCGTGAAAAATGGTGAGTGCCACAAAAAATGACAGCTGTCAAAATGCCAGCAACAGGCATTAGATTGTTAACTAGACATAAAGGGACAAATAGACAAAGAGACAGAGACAGAGAGAGAGAGTGTGAGAGAGCGAGAGAGAGAGAGAGGTAGCAATAAGCACAGACTGCAATTGCGATGAGTTGGCTTTTTAAAGCCTATTGCCATAAGAACAAACAAAAATTTAAGGCGTTAAGAGCAACAAAAAAAAAAATATTAAAAATAATTATTTGTCAGCAGAATTTATCAATAAAAAATAGCTAAATAATATTATAATTTCGACCATTTCAATTATGTGTATATATGTGCATACATGTATGCATACTTATGCATGTAAATAAATACAAACTTTTATTGCCAGTTAAAAAATTGAAAATCATCTAAAAGTCATGCAAATTATTACAATTTATTATAATTATTACAGGGTGTCTTTGTTTTTATCATTCATTAACTCACATCTCGATTGCAATTGCTTGTTGGCTTGAATTTTTAATTTTATGAAAGTTAAACGGAAATTTGATAAAAAAAATGGAGAAGAAACTTCAAGGAAATTTGATAAAATTGTGAAAATAAAATTTATGAAATGAAAGTAGAAAATTGGCACAGCCGACCTGAATATAATGCAATGTGTGTGTGTGTGTGTATGTGTATATGCATGTGTTTGTATTGTACAAATGAGTATAAAGCCGCAGCTTATATTGCGCATACGCCATGTGAAACGTAAGTATGATATAACAATCGCAGTGAACAATCTGCACACTCAACTTTATCCCGCATTCGACACTAGGCAATCCACTCAATCTCGCCCAATCCACCCAATCTACCCAATCCACTCGATCCCATTCAGCCACCCAATCCCATCAACATGTACCATTCTCATATACAGTGGGTGGGTGGATTGGTGGATTGGTGGGGTCATTAATCAGTAGCTGGGCTCAAGTTATTTGCCCATCTCACCGTGTCGCGCACATTTTGGCCAAATGACGCAGATTCTTATAAAGAATATGAATATGAATATGAACATGAATATGAATATGAATGAAAGCCAAAGCATTCCATCCATGCCATATCCATATCCATATGCATATCGTTCTATCGTTTTGGCATTTTCTTACCTCTTACCCCCTCAATCAAGTTAATAACAAATTCGTTTTAATCGCACTATGAATAATTTAATTACATTTCGCACAATTGCCGTGCTTTAATCACATTTGTTTGCAATGAAATTTTCAAATTATTGCCAATGCAAATACCGAAAGCTATTACATATATATCGATATTCGATTTTGGAAAGATTTATTTAAATGTTTGTAAAAATGTTTAAAATTCAAATTGTCTATTCACATATATTGTATAAATATGTACTTATGTATAAGCGGCTTGTCGTTTGTCAATCATTCAATCAATTAAAATGATATAATTATTCGATTTATTCGAAATTAGAGAAACAACAAAATGCAAACAAGAAAAAAAAACAAATTTCCAGCAATTATTCATTTTCGTTTTTGCATGCAAATAGATTTTACATTGACGCAAAATTCTTTGACTTTGATTGATATCAATTTTTGTGTTGATTGAGTGATTGAATTAATCAGATTTAACCAGGTCGAAACCTTAGTTCATTTACTAATTATAATGCATATTACTGCTCAATTAATTAATTTATTAATTATTCCTTTGAAGTTTATCTACAGATATATTCACATATTAGCACTGCCAGACATTGAGATACCCTATGTTTTTATTTTTATTTTAATTTGGTTTTTTTGTTTTTTTTTTAATAATTTGATGCATCGACAAATCGTTCACACATATTCTTAACAGGGTATTTTATGGTCGTTCATCACCATTTGCTTTGCTTTTTATAGGTTTGTCAATGTGTTTGTCCAAGTTGCAGACAAAAGTATACTCACACACACATACACATGCACACACAGGAGAGGCGTTGTACAAAGAGAAAGGACAAGGTACAATAAGGACTAGAAAGAAAAGGACTGTAGCTGTAAAAAGGCGGTGAATAACATTGCGTTAAATAATTAATTACAATCAATTAATTAATTAGACAACGCTAACGGGGCGGGCCCGACAGGCAACATGCAACAAGCAAACGAAATACAATAAAAGGACAACAACAAAGCACAACTAAAATAATATAATATTAATAATAATAATAATAATGAAAATAATAATAAAAATAATAATAAAAATAATACAATAATTATAATGATGCCATACAATAATATGAAAATAATATGAAAAAAATAATATAAAAATAAAAAAAAAAATTATAATAAATAACGATAATAGAGTATAATAAGCGGAAGAACAACAACAACAACAAATGAGATAAAACCAGCTTGTATAAATAATCTGAACATAATCACGTTGCGTTTAACTTTTTCCATGGCTTGCTCTCAATTGAATGTATCAATACCCTTACAAAGGGTATAACAGTTTTATCATTGCGTTTGCAACACAAATAAAATACAAAAATGTGGATGGAGCTTAATTAATTGTGTAATAAACAATATGTTCTTATACATTGTATATAATAATTCAACTTAATATATTTTCTCTCTCTCTCTCTCTTTCTCTCTCTCTTTTATTTATGTTTTTGGTTCTTTTTTGCGGCACAAACAACTCATCTTTTATTGCATACTTTTAGGCGCGAAATGATGATGCTCGTGAACTGCTGCCTTATATTATACGAGCCAACTCGCGTAATTAATTCCATTTGGGCCGTGGCCAACTGTCCGGCAGACAAGCCACCCGTTGGCGCTCTGACTCGCCGACCCTCCGACCCTCCGACCCGCTGACCCTCTGGCCGGCTGACCCACAGAATTTGGCATCTGAACTTGCATTGATTTATGGAATGTTGAGTTCACCAACTACTTCTGTTTGTAACTGTAACTGTAACTGTAAATGTAAATGTAACTGTTGCCTGTTGCCTGTTCTTGTTGCCTGTTCTTGTTGCCTGTTATTATTGCTTTGTGATTTCGGCTCCCGTTTTTGGTTAAGGCCACAAGTTAATTGTTTAATTTATGATTTGACACACAAGTGCGTATCTCGGTGTTTGCGAATGCATCCATGCCACTTGTTGTCAATTAGTTGGGCCAATGCTTTTGGCCCCAATCACTTGACCCCATTGCTTCGGCCTCATCCATTTTGGGTGCTGGGTGAAAGCTCCAAAGGTCAATCGACTGTTACTTAGCAATTCGGATGGATTTAATGTGTATGACATGAATATTGAAGCAAATGTATCTTTAAACTCATGTTGCATGTGCATTCGACTGCGAGATACTCTACTTTACACACACACACACACAACCACACACACTATACAAACAAGAGATGTGATAACTTATGTTAACCATATTTACAATATTAAATTAATTAACTTGCAGATTGTTGATTAGTAAAAATAATTAAGTTTTCTGATTGTTTGAAATTTTATATCTTACAATCACCGCAACAAAAACAAAAACAGAAACAGAAACGAAAAAAAAAATACAAAAATAAAATTTCAATTATACGTTGGATTGCATTTCCCTGATCCTGCCCCTGCTGCTCCATTGTTTACGCTTGCAGGCTCCCCAGGATATTGAGAGCCATATCAGAGCGTTTGCTGCGAAAAAGTAACTGAAGCGAAAGTCATAAAAGTATGTGCAGCCAGAATCAATAATGCCCGACTTAGAGATACTCTGTAGAATCTGTTGCCCTCAGATGAACGCATTCCATTTAAAATAACTAATTACATAAGATGTTTTGCCAATTTAATTATTATTGTTTAAATTAATTCCGTTCTTTACCTTTGAAATTGAATTGTTTTTTTGTTTGGTTTTTTTTTTTATATATATTTTAATAGAATTTCGCGTATGTTAATCCAAAATTTGCATTTGAGTACGTTCACGTCTACACACACATATGTATATATACACACACATACACAATCACATACGTATACATATACACACGAACACACGCATGTACGTTTGGTCGACAAGTGAAAAATTTGCAAATTGATAGCCAAGAGGCAGCAAATAGCAACAAGAAGAAGAGAAGAAGGAGGAAGAAGAAGAAGAAGAACAACAACAATAATAGCAAAACGAAAAGGAACAACAATAATAACAACAACAACAACAACAACAACAACAATATGAAATGTAAAAGTAGCCGAAGCAAAATGAAAACGAATCAACGATTGGCAGCTTCTCCTGTATAGGTGTCTGTTTATGTGTGTGTGTGTGTGTGTGTGTGTGTATACGTGTATGTGTTTATGTGTGTGTGTGTGCATTTCGCTCACCTAATTGAAACTTCTCTTTGGCACATTTCTTGACTCCAAAACTACGAACCCCATCATTGCCCACCCCTCCCCTCCCGACCACACCCTTTAGTTCGATCAATTTTCGTCGACTTTTCATTTTTTTGTTTTTTAAAATGACAATTGCTCTATAAAGAGACGGCGCAAATATCCGGATACGGATACGGATATGGATATGGACAAGGATAAGGAGACGGATGTGAATGCATTGGCAAAAGCCATCACACGGTTTACTCTCATTTTTCCTTGCGCCTTTTGTCTTTTACTTTGCTTTGCTGTGTGACTTTATTCGCAGAGATCATAAAAGGATAATAAGTAAAAAATTTAAACATTTTTTATTTCATTTATTTATTTATTTTTTGTTTTACATATTCAAAAGTTTTTAAACTAACTGGTTACCATTTTCCAGGTTCAATTAGAGTGGAGAATAAATAAAAAACAAAATGGAAATGCTTTTTTTTGTTATTCTTTTTTTTGTACTTTGAGAAAATAGAAAATAAATTGAAAATATTTTGTAAATGCAGATGATATAAAATATTTGATCAAAAGTAAATTCAAATAAGTTATATTCGTTTACATGTACGTACTTATTTGTTTTTATTTAAAAATGTTAATGTTAATTGTTCATTTGCTTATTTTTTTTTCTTATCTTTTGACATTTTTAGAGAATATCCTAGCTGATCCTTTTTATTCAATTGCACAATTTTCAACAAAAAGTTATCTTCGAATAATGTTATAACTGTGTCCTTGCATTATAAATTGTTTCTATTATGCGACTCATTATTCACTATTCATTATTCATGGGTACTCAATTGATTGACAATGGCTGACCGTTGGTCAGGCTCATCATCCGGTGTATGTACGTATGTATATAGCGCATTAAAACGTATTAAATTTGTGAATTCGTTTGGTAGCAAAAGTGCACACATACACACACAAACACAGATACAGAGACAGATACATGTTGATTGATATGCTCGTAATTGTTCCTGCCTCGTTGCAATCTGCTTGTGTTTGTATTTGTGTGTGTGTGTTTGTATTTGTGTGTGTGTGTGTGTATTATATCTACATATGTTATATATAACACCTTCTTTATATATATATATATCTAAGTGTCTCTCTCACTCTTTTCTCTCTCTCTCTCTTTCTCTCTTCCTCTTTCGCTGTGTGTACTATACGTTTTGTGAGATTAAACGCTTTGTGCTGATTAAATGAGTTTACAGAGTTTGCAGCCGGCTAACTCTCGTTTACCGTCCCTTTGTAACTTAACTAATGCACACACACACAGACACACACACAGACACACACACACACACACTTGGTTGACATTTTTAGAGCATTTTCTCATTCTCACTTTGGCTCTCTTCTCCCTCTTTTTTTATGTGCCTTCAACAAATTAAAAGCTTTACACAAATGAAGTTTTCATGCGCGTTGTTTGGCTTCACACTCACCATACACACACACACACACACACACACACACACACAGACACAGAAACACACACACAAACACACTGGAACGAACACACATAATTGAGTTGTGCGATCGATAGTTGACCTTAAATATGATTTAGCAAAGCAAAAAAAAAAAACAATAAAATAAAATAGAATTAAAAACAAAAAACAAAAAGAAAACCCAAAAATTTGAAATGAAGTTTTTACCGTAAGTTTTGTTGTTAATAAATTTATTTTTTGTTTTGTTTAAAATTTAAAATTTGATTGTAAATCTTTTTTGTTTTATAATAAATAAGTATATAAAAACTCTAAAATATAATTACATAAAAAAATATATATTATAAATGTGTTAATTTTGTTAGTTGTTTATTTTTGTTTTAAATTAGGTCAAATAACAAGAAAGAGAAAGAGAGACAGAGAGAGAGAGAGAGAGAGAGAGAGAGAGGGAGGACAAATCATTCCAAGGGTTGCCAAGGGTTGCACATTTCGTTTTGATGCTGTTTTTTTTTTGTTCGTTTTTATTATTATTATTTTTTTTTTTTTTAAGAGATTAAAACCACTTTTCGTGTTTTAGGCAGGTGAGATGCAAACCCAAATTCGATTAACAACGTTCAGGTATGTACATACATATACATACATACGTACATACATACGTATCCATGCTTAAAGGCAGGGGCGTTTCTCGCGATTGTGTCCCTTTTTTTTTCAAGGTTAGTTCTTTTTTCCAACGGTAAATTTAATGCAAAATAAACGTATTACACGGGCATTGGTCGGGGTGTTAATTGCTTTAACTGTCAATAAATGAATTAAATGTGAGTGCCGCGTCTGAAGGCTGCAGTCAAAATTTTTGACAGCTGTCAAATTCGTGACACCTTCGTTTGCACGTTTTCGATGTGGGTAGATATACACACATACACACACATATATATATATATATATAGAAATATATATACATACATATATATATACTTATATACATGTATATCTTTAAGATAGACAACTCAAAGAGTGACAAAATGGAGGTGCGCAGTAAGCCAAATGGAAACAATTGTTAAAAATGTCGTGAAAGAAATCGACTAGACGTCCTCAGCATTCTATTATTAATACTTACTAGCCATAAATAATGTAAAAATTTATAAATAAAAAAACCTTATAATTATAAAATAAATAACATCAATGAATTAAGCAAAAAATTGTAAGCGAAGTCTGTGCATTTTATTAATTATATTCTTAATAATTTCGTAAAGTATTAAAATTAATTGATTATTTAACATAAAAATGGAATTCTTGTAACTTGTTAAATTTGATTTCAGAATATAAATTTTATATTAGGATATATGTATATGTATATGTATATACAATATTTGTTTTATATATACATACATTTATTGGGAAACATCTTTTATATAGAAATTGAAATGCTCTGTGCATACCCTATAACAAATTCGCTAAATAACTCATCATATATGCAAGGTGTGTGGAGGTGTGTATGAAGGTGTATGTGGATGTGTATGTATACAAGGGGGGGGGGGGGCGTATTTAGGCATTTGTGTGCGTGTCTGTCGTTGTCGTCTCTCATCAAAGTCAATTTCCTTGTTGATTTTTGCTTATTTGCGCATCTAAATGGATTTTTATCGCAATGTTTTGCAATGTCCTTCCGGCAGGAGGCATCAATATAACGCATATGCGAACAACTGTACCTATTACCCATGCATATGTATTTGTGTATGTATGTATGGTACACATACACACACGTGCATACATAAACATATTGTATGTATGTATGTAGAGCATTTATTTCTTTCTTATATTTTTCGTGCACAAATTTTTGCAAATTTTGTGGTAATTTGTCTGTTTATGCTGCCTGTTCGCTGAGCAGGACATGCCACACACAGGACACGGGACGTACAGGACGATGGCGGTGGCAGTGTCGGTGGCGGTGGCGGTGGCGTTGGCGCTCAACTGATTGGCAAATCCTACATCAGCAGTTAACTGAAAGCCAAACATTTAATGAAAACAAGCCAAGATGCCAGAGAGCATTGGGGCATTAAAATGCCAACAGAACAGGATATGCCTGGATATACGACGTACACTAGCCAGCTGCAAGGATAACACGATATCACACAGACAGACAAAGCTGCTGCTGCAATGCAATTAGATGCTGCTCAGCTGCTCAGTCCGGTTCACTGAAGTTGCAATATTCCCTCTTTGAAAAGTGTTCGACTATCAGATACTCTAATATATTTCAAATATATTGGCATTTGACATTTTTCAAGTGTTTATTAATAGTTCAACTGAGATTTTATGGTTTTAATTCTGAATTGCTTGTTATCGTATTAAATAATAATAAAATAAATGAAATAAATTAACCCATTAAAACACTTTAAAGGCATTCAGGACACATGTTAAGTGATTGATAAATCGTTGCTTTGTTTTGCTTTCCTTTAAATATTGATATGTACAGGTATGTATATACAGTATATACATACTTACAGACATACCTAGTACATACATACATACATACATGCTAGTATCTAGTGTGGTGGAACGATAACAACAAATTCTGGGAATATTCTCTCAGTACTCAGTGCTGGCATTATGATGGGTTAAAATGATTTGCATACTTTTAGGCGAGAGTGAAAATGATTGGCAGCGTATTGGCCTCAGGTAAGCGTAAACTGGCAAATGTGTGCGCGTATGTGTATGTGTACCATATACATATGTATATATGTGTGTATATATGTGTGTGTGAGTGTGTGTAAAGTAAAGTGAAAGTAAACGCTACTAAAAGAAGCTAAAAAGTAACAACAACACAAAGCACACAAACAAAAAGTGAAGAAAAAACAGCTACGGGCGGACGCCAACAACAACAACAACAAAAAACCTACAACAAAAACAAAAACAAAACAAAATAAAACACAAAAAGGGGTGGAGGGCGAAAAAAATATAAAATGTAATGCAAATTTGATTTTGTTGCTGAGCTGCATGGGCGGCAAACAACTCAACTGAACTCAGCTCAGTTCAGTTCAGTTCAACTCGATTCGAATTTAAATTTGAATTTGAATTTTTCAAAAAATTTGTTTATTGAATTTGAGACTCGATTAACGCCCACAACTAATTTGAAGCTAACTTCCTTTTCGTGGCGTTAATAACTAGCCATAATAGCCTTATAATGACATATGCCACGCCCCCACTTAATATACCAAACAATATACGTATGTATTGTATGTATATGTATATAGCAAATCATTTTGGTGAAGCCAAAAATACACATTAAAAGTATCTGATTGAACGCTACTCTATACAAATATAAAAAATATAATAAATAAAATAAATAAATAAAAAATATTTCTGTTTTAAAATAAAAATTGTGTGGAAAACAATCCAAAAATCTGAATCTAATAAATAAATAAATTCGTTGTTATAGGGTATCTAAATAGTTTGGCTTCTGTTGGGACTATACCATATACAGCGAATTGGCCTGGCTAATATGACATATGTATGTATATATACATGTGTGTGTGTGTGTGTGTGTGTGTGTGTGTGTGTGTGTGTGTGTATGCGTGGGATGACTTACGGCAGAACGGGAAGCAATTCCCGGAGAACAAATAAGGACAAAACGTTTGGGAATTGTCGGAACTGAAATGTGCCACATTTTATTTTATTCTTTACATTGGTGTGTGTGTGTGTGTGTGTTTTTTCATTTTTATTTTTATTTTTTCATTTCTGTATTTAGAACACTTTATTAAGAAGAAGAAGAAGAAGAAGAAGAAGAAGAAAATACATCCCGTTATAAATTTTTATGACATTGATATTTTGAATTTAAAATTCAAGTCGTAGTTATCTATTATGAACACCTTCCGGAGAATCATACTCATGTGTTCGAGTTAAAAAAACATAGATCGCAAGAATAAAAAAATAAATAATAATAATTACGATTATTTTATTAATATTTTTAAGTTACTTTTAAAAATATTATTAAAATAAAAAGAATCAAGTTCTTAAATCAACGAATGGCAAATTTCAAATTGTGATATTTAACAAAAACTTTGACTCAAGATTTCATACTTATAAATTATTAATTTTAATTACCCAAGGGATTGCAGGGTATTTAAATGTCAGTGTAAATGTGATCACGGTCAATGGCGTAAGGGCCACATAGGGCAGCTGTCATAAAAATCGCATGCGATGGGCACAAAACTCTACGAGGAGCACACGCACACGCCCACGAATAGATAATAAACATAAGTGAGTGTCAGAGTGAGTGTGAGTGTGAATATGAATATGTGGATGAGTATGAGTATGAGTGTAAGTATGAGTAATATATGACTGTATGTGTGTATATGTGTTCAAGTGTATGGAACCAATGCAAATGGCGCAATCTTGAAAGCAGCATTTGGGGAATTGGCTATTGAACTTGTTTTTTTTTTTAGCTAAATAATTTGCTGGTAAACATCCTGACGAGGACAGGACAGAACAGGACGAGACAGCACAGGACAGGACAGGATACAAGCGAAGAGGATGGATTCGCTACAGGCATGTCCAGTGGCTAAGTGTTGTTGGTGTTGTTGGTGTTGTTGCTGGTGAACTGGGATGATTGGCAACCACAGCAATCCAATTTGCTTGGCAGCCTTCACTTTTCGTTTTCGTTGCGACACTTTTGGGATCCGTAAACACACTTTGGGCCAATGGGCAGCGTAAACATGCCGTGGCTATGGCTATGGCTTCAACTTTTGCCAAGTCCTTTTAATTAATATGCTCAAATCCATTTCATTGAGTTTTCAGTTTGAGTTGCGGTTGCCAACTGTAGGTGTCAAAAATGTAAATTTCAAATTTGCAAAGTTCTCCGCAAAAAAAAAGTATAAAAAACAAAAACAAAAAAAAAAAAAAACGCAGCAAAGAAACAAAAGCCAAAAACAAGAATTAAGTAAACAATCTTCAAAGTGTCATATCGCACATTTGCCACAAAAACATCTTGGAGATACTTGCCCCAATTTGGGGCATAGAATTATTTTCGTCCATTTTGTGTTTATTTGGTCTGGTGTTTTATTTGATCTTTACCGATTCATAATCCATTTAATTGTCAAAGCAACAGCAACAGCAACAACACAAAAACAAAAAAAACCGAGATTTAAATTTTTCACAATTTTAATTATTTGCATTTTCGCCATGGCAACGGCAACAACTTTGCCAGCGATTTTAATTTTGCCATTTCGGCTTTTCCTTTTACGCTTTAATAATGCGTTCTGATTGAATTCATTTTGCACTTGCAATTTGAAATTTTTTTTATTTTGATTACATTGATTTTTATATTCTTTATTTAAATAATAAATTTATTTTATCATTTTTTTTGTTTTATAAATTTTAAATAAAACGGGCATTAAGTCAATCATTCTTTTTGTGACATGTGGCATGTCAGAAAACTGATATAACAGCAGCAATAACAAATTAAAGGTAGTTAAATTTTCCTATAATCTTAAAAATAACCAAAATAATTAAATAATTAGAAATTGAATTTAATTGAATTTCAGTAGAATAAATAAAATAAAATAAAATATATAATTTAGCTTTTCAAATAATTTATTGCTAATTTTGTTTAACTTTTAAAAGTTAAGTATATATTTTAAATTTAAATAATTTATAGTTGAATGTTGCAAGAATTGTGAAGTTTAATGTTACAGCTGTTACATTTACAGGGTATAAATTACTTTGTCTTATTATTATTAATATTATTTTACTGTATATTTGAGACAATGTACATACATTCCACTTACATATTTATCGCATTGTATAAACACACATACACATATATTTCTATTTGTGTGTGTATGTGTGTGTTTTTTTGTTTTGTTTTTGGGAGCTGCTTAGATTTTTCTTATAATGGCAGACCAGCATATTTTTCAGCATTTCATTGCGTACGGACGGGAACGTGACAATATGTCAAATATTTTATGCCACGTATACTGTTGCAAATACACACACACACATACATACACAAACACACACACGCACACAGATACAATCACAATCTTTAGTCAAATCGCGGCTCGTCGGTGTATTTATTTATTTTTTTTTTCGCTTTGGGCTGTGTGTGTGTAAAAGTTGCATTAAATTGGCATAAAATAAACAACACGTATAAATTACAGCAGTGGCAACAACAATGACAACAGCAACAACAACAACAACTACAACGAACAACAATAACAATGGATATAACAAAATGTGGCACGAGGCAAACGGTAAGCGTCATGTGAAAAGTGGCAGGTGGACTAGCGGCAACAAGAGCGTCATTGTGGGCGTATTATATATGTATGTACACACACACACACACACACATATATATATATACATACACACATAAATATGCATATATATATATATATGTATATATATATATTGTATGCATGTGTAGCTATATCCGCACTCACAAATATATTCAAATAATATTCAATGAGTCCTGTCAGACGCACGTGCCAAACAAACATAGATATTCACTTTATATATATTAAAAATAAAAATAAAAATAGAAATAAAAATAGAAATAGAAATAGAATCTTGTACATTTCACAGAGCATTGTCTGTCGTATTATTGTACAATATATCCTAATATCTTATATCTATAATACAATAGATATTTTATGCGATATTTTATGCTATATCCTCAAAAATGATTCGTATGTGTGGCAAATACCTAAACAGTTGATAAGACCTGAAAGGAGAGTGGATAAAAAGGATATAATGTTTTGACAGTAAAACGAAAAAATAAATCAACAAATTCAACAACAATTTCAATAATTAAATATATAAAATAAAGCAAAATAAAATTAATTTTTATTTAATATAAAAAAGAGAAAAATAAATATTAGAAGTCAAAGTGAATTTGGAAACTAATTCAAAGATTTGCAACTTTGTTGAATGAAATTAATTTTTAAAGTCGATTTTAATTTTGTATACTTAACTTTTATTTGAATTTCCCTTCACAACTTTGCAGTTGAGAGTATTAATTATTCAAAGGGCAATTTTGGCTTAATTATAAGTTAAGGATAATGCATAAAAGCAATTCAACTTGATTCCATTTACACAATTAACAATTATTTTAAGCAGATTTTCAGGACAAAAGTGTAATACAATATTTCCAACTGATTAGGCAAAAACAAAAACAAAAACAAAAAACAAAAACCACAAAAAAAAATAGCAAATAGCCAACAACTAATTAGATTGTGGAACAAAACAGTTTTACCTTAAAATTATTTCCGAAATTACGTATACGTAATGTTGAGCGTCTCATATGACACGTGGGACAAATGGCGTGTCGGGTGTTTTTAATATTATAGAAATGGCAAAACATTTGATGTTGAAATCAAAATCACAGTAAAGCATAGCAATACCCATTCCCCATTTCCCATCACCATCTCCATCTCCATCTCTATCTTTTCGCTTTATGCCTATCTCTCTGTCTCTATCTCTATTTCTGTCTCTGTCTCTGTCGCTATCTCTCTTTCTTTCCGTTGCCTTTTGTATGCATGCATTAACAATATGGCAGGAGAAATGAGTCCTTTAACGAGCAGAGGACTGAACAATGTTCAAAAGGTGGGGCATATAATGTAGCTCCATTTGCTGGGCAGGTGTAGACTTTCACTGCCACAGGACACTTGCCACATACACACACACACGTACACGTACACGTACATGTACATGTACATACACAAATACATATACATATGCGCAGCGAAGCGCCTTAATTGAGTGGAATGTATGCCCAAGAATTATAATAATTATTTTTGTGAACAATTTTGTTGCTGTCGATGTTTACATGTTGTTGTTATTGTTGTTGCTACTGTTGTTGTTGTTGTTGTTGTTGTAACTGAAGTGCAAGTTAATAGCAAAACATTTCAATTTGCTAACGAAGCAACTGCCACAGTTAGTTATCAGCAAATATGAGAGGAATTTTTTTTGTAGCCAGAAAAGTGAATTTGCTTGCCTCTTGTTAACTTTCTAATTGGAGAATGCGAAGTATAGAAAATTCTTCCTCTTCTTTCGTGGTTTGTTTATTGCATTCATGAAGCATCAGCTAAATTAATACTACATAATTGAGATACTACAATATATAGTACACTCAATATAAATATATGTACATATATATGTATGTATGTATGTATGTATGTGAAAGGTCAGCGAGATTGAGGGTAGGGAAGGAAGTTCCAAAGGATTCAACAATCAAGTAATGAAATAAACTAAAGTTAAATATTATTATTATTATTATTATTATTATTATTATTATTATTATTATTATTATTATTATTATTATTATTGTTAGAAATAGACATACACACATATATAAATTTAGACATTAACTGCAATAATTACTTTTCAAACATATAAAAATAAAAGAAAAGAAAACAAAAAAAAAACGAACAAAAAACAAACAGGAACAAACAAATACAATAGAAACTCGAAATGATATAAGGCACTTAAACAATTGACGGAGATATAACAATTACAGGAACCACACGATGATGGCCGTAAACTTTTTATGATATATTCGTTAAGTTCAGCTGAAATAAATCCCATTAAATGTCTTTCAATTTCGTCTACTTTCAGTCTTTGCAAAAATAATCATAAAAAAAACAAAAC
The DNA here is from genome assembly GCA_037075045.1 of Mulgravea parasiatica. Taxonomy (NCBI): domain Eukaryota; kingdom Metazoa; phylum Arthropoda; class Insecta; order Diptera; family Drosophilidae; genus Mulgravea; species Mulgravea parasiatica. Next base: position 24,278 of record JBAMCR010000191.1, on the reverse strand, counting down.
AAAAAATGAGAAACTTTGCTCTTTTTTTTCGGTTTTTGTTGTTGTTTTTTCTTCTTTTTTCTAAAATAATTAAAGTTAAATGCTCGTTTATCAAGAAACAAACAAACAATAAAATTGACAAAAAGAAAGGAACAAAGCAAAAAAAAAGAAAACAAAAGCAGAAGGGTCTTAAGCACACCTATACATACACACACACACACATACATATATATACACCATACACAAATATGTATGTGTATGTATGCATTCACATACATAAGGAAAGCTTGTGAGAAAGATTTTCTGTTGCTGCTGCAAAAACTTGGCAAAGTCTAACGAAAAGGTGTCAAAAGTTGTTGGCTTATACATACCATATACTACATACACATATGCATACATCTAAATGTGTATGTGTACATTTATATGTGTATTTTTGTGTATTACATATTTATCATTTTATATATACTTATGCGTCTGTACATTAGGATATATAAAATATGTATGTATGTATGTATATTTGTATGTGTGTAGGTGTGTGTGTATGTGTGTACGGCTGCTAAGCAAAGTTCTCATAATTTACGAACGCTGTTGGCTGTGGCTTTTGCCGTACGCCGTGAAGTATGCAACATTTTATTGCTCATTAAAATTGTTGCTAACATAAATGTATTTATGAGCTCTGAGCACGCAGCTCCATTTTACACTCACTCTGACCCTCTCTCTCTCTCTCTGTCTCTGTCTCTGAATTTCTCGTTTTCTCTGTCATCTCCTCCTATATCTATCTGTCTCCGTCCCACGCATTATTGCGCTGGCTGTGTCTCTTTCTGAATATTTTCGTTTACATTTTTAAAGGTCAAAACGCAAGTCAATAACCAATTAATTAGTAGCTAAAAATTTGTGTTTGCACTCGTAACCGCATCCAAAATCAAATCCTTTCAAATCCTTGGCCAAATGCATGGATAATGGTAAAGGTGGCCAAGAGTAGGGTGGGGGATGGCGGGAAGTTGGCCTGTTGGCAAACTTTTCGCGGTACTTAAAACACTTTGATTATTTCGTGTTATGTTTCGCTGGAGTATCATAAAATTCACATGAACACACACATAAACATGCATATGCATATACATGAGTGATATGTATATTCATGCATATGTGACTGCTGTGTGTGAGTGTGTATGTGTGTGCATTCGTTATACTCTTTATCAATTCAAAACTAAATTTACAAACGAATCATATTCTAGTCCATAAACTATATTTTGTATGTACATATATGTATATGTAAATGTATGTATAATTGTGTATATACATAATATATATATTCTCGATCAGTGAGATTTGATCGTGTGTGTGTGGGCTGGACTTTTATTTTTGTATTATATATTTCTTAAAGTTTCCATAAAGATCAAATTATAAAGATTTAATTTATGAACGAACCTAACCCTAATGACGCCTGCACAAAATCGTAAATAATCGTAGTCCTTTTCGTCCTTTTCTTTTTGAATACTTGTGAATGTGTATATAGGGTATTTATTATATGTATGTATTATAGGGTATCCTGGATTTGCTTAGTTTCGTTAGGTTGTTTCATTCATGTTAATGGTTTTGCTGCTGCTGCTGCTGCTGCTGGTACATATAATCAACGTTTTTATTGATTGCTTAACTTTATTAGCGAACAAACCAGGTAACTGTGTGTGTGAGAGTGTGTGTGCGTGTGCGTATGCGTGCGTGTACGTGTGTGTGTGTGTGTGTGTGTGTGCCAAGGTGTGACTGTTGGCCAGATTAGTGAGCAGCGAAAAGGAAAACCACGCTGCGACAGGGTGGTTTTGGGCCCTCATTTTCATTTTTTTTTTCGTTTTGGTGTATGTGTGTGTGTGATTGTTATGCTTTATGTGTGCGTGGCAAATTTAGTTGGAAAGGAAGAAAAATGAAAAGTGTAGCATACTTTTAAGCGCTGCCAACTCAACTGTTAAACAAGCTGAAAAGAAAAGTAGCTGTCACAATTGCGATAATAAACATCATATAAATATATATTTATATATACAATTACTTGTACATACATATACATGCGTGTATGTGCATGAGTGTATGTATGTGAATATGTGTATGTGTATGTGTATGTGTATGTGTATGTGCATGAACAATAAATTTTAATGGTTTTATTTTTTATTATGAACTTATGAAAATTTGTATTGCATAACCGATGTTTTATTTTCCTTTTTGTTTTGATTAACTATTTTTTATAATGAAAAAAAAAAAAAACTATTTTTTATTGTTAAATATTGAACGTTTTAAATTAATGTATTAATAATTCAATTTTAATTTTCTTCTTTATGAATATAACATAAAATCAATTTAAACAAATGATTTAAAATTGGAAATAATTTTCAATGTAATAATTTATTATAATTTTTTTTTTTAAAAATAATTTTGCATTAAAGTCTAGACTTGAAAATTTAATAATATTATAATAACAATTTTGAATAGATGAGCCTCGTGCAGATCTGCTTACCATGATATTTGATATAACAATAATTTACAATGGAACACAAATCGATTAAATGAATTTATTTTCTAGAAGAACTTGACTCTCATTTTTCACTTTTAGCGTATTTAAGCTGATGTCTTTCTCTTTCTTTTTTACAACTGTTTTGTTGAGTCCTTCAGCTATTGCAATGATGATGATGATGACGATGATGATGATGATGATGCTGTTATATCTGTTGGCATTTTTATTGACTTGTCTGCCAATCTTTCTCACTCTCACTCACTCTCTCTCTCTCTCTCTCGCTCTCTCTCTCTCTCTCACTGTGTGTGTGTGTGTGTTAGTTGTAGAGCAAGAAATTTCACATTTTCTTCGTACTGCGTTCAGCAGCGTGTTAAACGTCAATGCGTCGTACCAAGCTGTTGCATGATGGCATGAGGCAATGCAACATACGCAACACACCATTACAACAATAATAATAACAATAACAATAACAATTCAATTCAAACTTGCAGCTATTGTTAAAAAGAAACTTTACCTCTTATACGCTAAAAGAATTTAAGAATTTCCCATCTAGCATTCAGCTTTCCGATTTAAGACAATTTATAATTAACGAAACTATAAATTTTATATAAAAATAAATTGTGATATAAAATAAAAATGCGTTAAAAATATTTAAAGAAAGAATGTATTCATATTTCATAATTATTAAATTAAAATTAATGTTTCTTTTTTGTTTTATCAACTTTTGCTGTAGGTTTTTTAAATTTATGTTTTTATTAAAAATTAATTGTATCGGTTAATTATTTATTTTTTGGTTTTTGAAAATTGATGAAAAATCTTTTAAAATTGTTTATAAACTTTCGGTTACTCGATATGCAGTTAAAATTATTCAGGCACAAGGACACATTAAATTTGTTGCGACATTTTGTTGTTTCAATCGTTCGAGAGACACGGTGACATGGAGACATGGAGACACGGGGACAGGGAGAGATGGAAAGATGGAGGACCTACTGTAGCCGGGCACCAACTCGTTGCTTTACCTCAGTTTTCGTCTGAAAAATTGGTTGCATTTTAATTTTGGCCAGAAGTGGCCTTGCCTTAAAAACTGATGGCAAACAAAATGTGACAAGCGCATTATAATAATTAATGGCAACAAACTGAAAATAAAAAATAAAAAACACAGCAAATAGGACAACACTTAACGGGAGTGACTGACTTAAATATACCCTATAGTATAAGGAAGTCAAATAATAGTTATATTAATTCGTTATCTGTTTTGTTACTTCAGTAACAAGGGTATAAGAATCAAAGTTTCTTGAAAACGTTGTCGTCGATATATATTTTGTATAATATTGTTTATAAATTGTTTGTTATTTCGTTATTTTTATTTTATTATTTTTTATTTTTCATTTATTTTTTTTTTTTTTTTGGAGTACAATTGGTCAGAGTCGAGGCAAGTGGCAGGCTCTCACAAATGTTGCTAGGGTAAATATTTACATTACACTGATATAATAAAAGGGCCATGTGCTGCATAATATATTTTTTTTTTGTTTCTTGCTCGTTGCATATTTTTGTGCGTGCGTAATGCCAGTGTCAGTGCTAGAGATGGGCGCGTGACACGAATGTGCAATCGAATGCAGAATCCGATGTAAAAAATCAAAATCAATCCAATATGATTTATTCTTAAATAGTTTTTTTTTTCAATATTTTCAACGATGTTTCATCTCCATTACAGTTTAAAATACATAACTCTCTAGTGAAAGACAGAGAGCGGGAGAGAGAGAGAGAGAAAGAGCGAGAGCTAGTGAGATAGATGATAATGATATGAATATGTTTGCCGCTTTGTTAGCAAATATTTTACATACCAACTCATCTGACATTCCCTTCCATTTCTCCCATTTCTTCCCTCATATTTCTATCGCCATCTCCTCATCCATTCCCCAGTCCCCCCTGCATCCCTTTGACGCCCTGCAGCTAGAAGTGCAGAAATAGTTGCTCTACTTTTTTGTTATTGCGCTTTTTGCAGTCGCATTAAAAGTCAAGAGTGGGTATATACGACTGTAGCGTAACAGTTGTCATGGAGATGGGCATTAAGAGATAAATACATACAAAGGCACAGAGGCATAGACAATGAGAGAGAGAGAGAGAGAGAGAGAGAGAGAGAGAAAGAGAGACCGCAATCAAGATTGGCACAAGAAGAGATGAAGCTGAATGAATGCTGCGACTTCAAGTCCTTCAGCTTCGTTACACAAGCTGCATATTTGGCCTTAAGGCATTACCAAGAAACTCAATTCAAAATGTTTTCATGTTTTTTGTTATTACTTGGCACGATTTATGGGAAATGAAAAGCCAAATATAATTAGAGTCTTCTCAGAAATTGTCTATTGGCCAGCTGTGAGAGCAACTCTTGGCTGTCGTTGGGGGCATTAAAATCGCTTCTTTCTTTTTATTCTTTTATTTGCTCAAGATCTTTAAACTGGTTATTAAATTCGATATTTTATAATAAGCAGCTGTCAGCTGTTATGTTGACATTTGCAGCATCCTTCTGCATCCTTATGCATCCTTCGGCATCCTTTACGTTTCCTACTTGGCGTGTATTAAGAATTTATAATGAATGAAATGGACATTCACTTTACAGCTGAAATAGCCAGCTCCTTTGGCCATCCTTGATAATTGCACTCCATTACACTTTGCGAAATTATTATTATTATTGTTGTGTAAAGTATATACATGCAATATACATACGTATCTATATGTATGTGTGCATGACAGACTTTTGGTCACTACGCGGCAACTATTTACAAAATAATTAAAATAAGTTGAAATGCCTTTTCTCTTTTTACAGTGTATTAACTTTACATATGTATATATATGGTACGTACATGTAAGTATGTGTATGTGTATGTGCATGTACATGTACATGTGCATGTGCAGGTGTCCTGGTAATCAATGTGAGTGTATTGCAGTCATTCAAGTGATTCGTTTTGATTTGCCAAACACTTTATCACTTAATGTTGTTTTGTGGCAATTTATTTATATATTTTTATTTTTATTTTCATTTTCATTTTTGTTGTTATTCGTTTTATTTCATTTCTTCATTTCTTCTCCTTATTCCATTTGCGCTTCTCCCGTTTTCTGCTCACATTTCTGTTCTATTCTATTGACTGTTTGGCTGTTTGCCTGGCCTTGTTAAGTGAAACAATTGAATTGTTAACCGAACAATAAAGTATTTTATTATTATTAGATTTTTGTTTGCCGCTCGCTCAGCATTTGGCCATTTCGCATTTGCTTTTATCGCAGTCGAAAGCAGCCAATGCAGATACACTTTCTCTTTCTCTTCCTTTTTGTCTTTTGTTTTTTTGTTTTTTTTTTTTTTGTTTGGACTAACCCCTAGCACTTAATACTCACCATTTAACATTCAACAATCTACATTGTACATTCAACATTGTATATTCAACATTCAACGTTCAACATTCAACATTCACATTCACATTCACTCAACACTCAGTTGGCCTTAAGTGCCTTTTGGCCCATTGATATGACTGTTGGGATATGCCTCGCTCGAGCTTGGCGTTTCGCAGTCTGCCATTTGGTGGCTTGTGGCTGTCTCGAGTAGATTTCCGACATATTTCTTGCCTCTTGTTATTTGTCATTTGTATTATGTGGCATGTTTATTCTTCTCCCGCTACCCGCTGCCCGCTATCCGTTGCCCACTGCCCCTGCCTCTGTCTCTGTCTCTGTCTCCTCGTCATCTCCTCTCATTTTCCTTCTTCTTGATTCTTGCGTCTTCTTTATGCTTTGTTGCCGTTTCTCATTTTTCTTCTTAATTTTTTTTTTCTTTTTAGCAGAGTGTTGAAATTTTGGTGCCGCTTTTTTTTTCTTTGGTTTTATTGTTTCTTTTTTTGTTTTCTTTTCTGTTTTTTTTTTATTTTGAATATATGGCCATTTGGCGGTTTTTACAATTTATTTTTTTGTTGGATACCCTAGCAAACGGTACTTCTAATTTGTCACAAAATGTGTAAAGTACTGCACGAACTGTTGTAAGTGTAGGGTATATTATTTTCAACGTGCCAAGAGATACATTTTCTTTTCTTTTTTCGTTTTTTTGTTATTATTTTTTTTTGTTATATGCTTCTTCTTCGAAAGTCCCCACCGGCAATTTATGCATTGTGGCCTGTGACACATACACGCACAATACGAGAGGGAGATAGAGTGACAGCGAGAGAGAGAGAGAGAGAGCGAGAGTGTGGTACGTGTAGAATTGTGTTTTGATTTATGACAGTATGCGGCTTGTGGTGCCACCCACCATGATAGTACGTGCTTGACCCACTGGAGGGGACCCAATCATAGAAGCTACGCAATTTGACTAAATCTTTGGCAAATTTCAAAAAATAAAACAAACAAACCACAAAAAAACAAAAACAAAGAAAAAAAAAAAATAAAAGAAAACAATATATTCATGTACAATAGATCAATATTGAAATATGTTTAAAGGCTAAAAAATCTTAGCCAAAATCTCACTTGGCTAACAAAAGAAAAGTGAACAAAACGAAAACAAAAAGAAAGAAAAATAAATCCTGTTTAAGTTGTAAGAAAAACAAAAGGAAAAACAAAACTAAAACTTTTAATGCTAAAGCATGAAAATTGTTAAGTATTTAAAACTAAAATCAATAATAATAAAAAAAAATAAAATTAATTAATTAATTGAGATGTGATTAGAAATGGGAATTGAAGCATTTGGTTAATTCAGTTATATTCTTCAGTTTATATTCTATATTTAAATACATACGCGTATGTACATATGTCGATAATTCTCAAAGGAAAGTGCTAAATTTTCGAATAGGATAGAAATAAATTCCTAAGTAGTTCTAGCAGATGGCTTGTGATAAAAATCAACAATAATTTCCAGTTGATTTAACACATATACAAATATACAAATACTTATACATATACATACACATACACATAAGAATGCAATAAGCAGCTTATTGCCGTTGAGTTGTAAATGTAAGAAATTATCCAGTGTTGCATAGCGCACGTGTATATGCCACACTTGAGTGTACAATTATTGCTCAATTTATGCCTCTATTATGTGAGGCACAACTCGTATCTGTTGGGGCACGTGAAGGCTCTTGCGGCATGCAGCACGCAGCATTCAACATTCAGCAGCGTTCTACGCTACGATATAAAACTAAATTGTTGAATCCAAAAGCAGCTTTTGGTTGGCCAGAGATGCCAACGGGTTGCATTAAACTATTAAAAAATTGACTATAAAATTATGCAGGGCCAAGCCAATAGGAAGCGAAAGGTGAAAGTGGAAAGTAGAAAGTGGAAAGTGAAAAGTGTAAAGAGTAAAGTAGAAAATAAACGTAACGATGTCGATGATTGTGAGAAGAGCTTATACATATAGCACACAGACACACACACACACACGCACGCACTCACACATACTTATGCGTTTTATGTATAGTGGAGCTATACGCTTGAGGGCGTAATCAACTTAAGAGATTAACAACAACAATAAAAATCAAAACGATCTGACGAATGAGTGAACCACTGAGCAGAATACACAAAATAAGATAGTAAGAGAGATAGCGAGAAAGGAAGAGAAAGAGAAGGAGAAATTAGTAAAAGTACTCGAGCGTGTATATACGTGTATGTGTGCCATATACGAACGCTTAGCACATATAATGCCCGTCCAATTAAATGCAAGGCATGGCAATCAACAGGCGCCAAAAAGTAGGCAACAATTTCAGTGCACAGCTGCGACACGAATTATCAGAAGGTGGCAAAAAGTGGTTAAAAATGGCATAAAAAAGAGAGAAATGAAAAAAAATGAAAAAAATGAAAAAAATAAGAAATGAAAAGAAGAAAAAATTAAATCAACCGATGAGGCAATTTAATTGAAATGTTTAAAATGCGACAACTTGGAAAAATACCAGCACATGGACATTTCACATTTCCCAACACACACATACACTCACGCAGTTATATACACACATATGTATGTATGTATGTGGGTATACATAAAGTGCAAGGACAACAAAAAGCAAAAGCAAAAGCAAAAAAATTGCATTCGATGCACCGAATATTGTATACTCTTTGAATTAAAGTTGTTATCGCATATAAACAAATAATACCATTGAACAAATTTTGAAATTATTTTTTTTTTTTTTTAATTATGATACAAAAATATTTCAATCAATTTGCGTTACATTTTAAATAGTGAATTTACTTAAATGTAAGAAGAGCGTTAACAACGATTTTGTATGCTTTATTTCGTGTAAGATTTTTATGCATTGCGCGATTCGTGATAAAATTCGAGAATATCCTTGGCAAGGGTATAAAAATCGTGGCAAACGGCAAGCGTCGGGCATCGATACAAAGACAACTTTTAATGCTATTCAACAAAGTTGTTGCCGTCTATATTGTTGTTGTTGTTGTTGTTAATATTGGTGTTGTTGGTGTTGTCGTTGTCCTTGACTGAACTCACGCGTAAACACATACACACACGCATACAGAGAGCTGCAGGACACAGGACACAGGACACAGGACACAGGACACAGTACAGTGAACATATAAAAGGCGTAAGTCGTTGAAGCAAAATGAAAGGAACAGATAGAAAGAAATGGAGAGGGTGAGCGAGCGAGAGAGAGAGAGAGAGAGAGAGAGAGAGAGAGAGAGAGAGAGTAAGATAGAAAAAGAGAGTCAAGCCCTAGACACAGACTGCAGCCATTGAGACAGAACCTAAGCCAAAGATATCAACAGTCTGAAGATACACAGATCTGGACACGGGGCGGTAGGCAGGGACACTACATACACTCACGCATGTGTATGTACATTTGTATTTACATATGTGTATGTATATAGCTTGAGCTATGCAGAGCCCAAAAAGTAGCGTTAACTTTTAAGGGGCATCACAAGTAACATGTTAAGATTGTCGTTTGTTTGTTGCTGTTGTTGTCCCATTCTTGCCACACTTATCAGTTTATCATGTACAACATACAACAAACAGCATACAATAAACAACAAACACAACATACATACAAAATATAACATACAACATACGTTAGATACGAGTACTTTGTCAGTTTTGCGGGCTTTTGCAAATAGTTTTCTTTGAGTTTATCTCCTTCATTTCACAGCTAAAGTAAATAAGAATAATAACAACATATGCAATTATAATTATAAAAATAATAATAATAATAATAATAATAATAATAATAATAATAATAATAATAATAAAAATAACAATACAAATATAAATAAATAAAATAATAAAAATGCATCAAAAACTTTACAAATCAATTTTAGTTACATTTTAAATAGTTTTGATTTTATTTTATATTTTTATGTTGTTTTTGTATTTGTAATGATCACAGGAGAGGAAGAATAAAAAACAATTAAAATAAAAATGTATTAAGCTTCAATAATTGATTTTAAACAAATAAAAAAATGAAATGTTTTGTTTTTGTTTTTGAGACAAACAGACGCGATTAATTTTAAACACAAACAATAAGTATGAGAATTAATTAATCTTAACATTTGGACATGGACATATTAAATGCTTAAAATGATTTTTTACATATGTGTGTATATGTGTGTACATGTACATGTATGGTATATGTGTATGCGTGTATATGAATGAATGTATTTTTTATTTGCTACAACACGAAAATGCCATAAAAATGCCATCTCCTCTTTTTATTTTCCCTTTTTATTTTTTTGTGCGTGTGTTTGTGTGTGTGTGTGTGTTGAATTGAGGTTCGGGGAGGTCAGTGAGTGTAGTGAACCGAGCAAATGCGACTACGATTACGAATGGGCGACTCGTTTAGCAATTGTGAGCGCAATTTAAAATGATTTTTACATTTCATTGTATTGTAGTTCCATTGAACAATTTTACATTTGCTTCTGCTTTTGCTTTTGCTTCTGCTTCTGCTTTTGCTTCGTCGTATTCTTCTTCTTCTTCGCCTCCTTCGCTTTCGGCTCATTTGAGTCAGTTGTGCTGTCAGTTGTTGTGATGCGTCTGCCCACAATGTTGGGAGGGGCGTGGCGAAATTCTAAACAAATTTTCGTATCTTGCTTGTACTCCACATGCAAATGTGTTTGACAGTAAATTTAAAGTAATTTACTTTTATCATACATACATACATACATACATATGTAATTTACATATTTTAGAGTACGATATATTTTAATAAAGCATTACAAAGACGTTCCCTAATAGATAATGTCATGAACAGCGACTGAGATAGAATCTGCTCTGGCATTATGGTAACAATGCCTGAAATAATGAAGAAATTTACGTGAAAATGTGATTCAATTCACGACAAATCACGTTTGCAATTATGTTATGTATGTATGTATGTATGTATGTATGTATGTATGTATGTATATGTTGTAGTAAGTACGACCGTGCATATGCATATGTATGCGTATTCCCGTTAATACACGTATATAAAACAATACAATACAATAAACAGCAAACGAGCAGCGGACCAAGATTATCTATAACATTGTGTTTAGACAATGCTTTCAATTATAAAGAAATTCACTTGGTATGTTGACATAATTCTTAATAGCTAACAATTATGTAGCTTATTGTTTTAGTTAGACAATAACGAGTGAACAATTACGCGGCAATGTATATACAGATGTCTCGTATGTGTATATGCTATATAATATATTGTATTCAAGTAATTTTTACATATTTTCCATCTGAAACTAAACTACAGTTATGAAGCACTTGATGGCGCCCGAGCAGGGACTGATAATATTATATTTAAAAGTTTTAATAAAAAAATGAAAATCTTGCCCACAATTACTTTGATAGTTTCTTGTTTGTTTTTTTCTTTATGAAAAAAGCAATTAGGGATACTTTAAATTAAATATATTTCTAATAGATAAAATAATTTATTGTAAATATTTTTTGATATTATATATAATATTAAAAATGTAATGAAATCGAAATGCACTTACATAGCCAATTCATGCGCTCCGTGTACTCGACCTTTCGCTTGAGATCCTTGACGAGGGCGCGAAAATCATCGTCATTGAAATGACATTGAATGATCGTGTTATTCAATTGGAGAATGCTGTACTCATTGTTGCCATTGTTGGACGCAGCAGCGGCGGCTGCATTCGCGATTGTCGTCATCGCATCCCTGGCGCCATTGAGCGCATTCGAATTGCTTTCAATGTCCGTTGCACTCGCTCGCAATTTGTTGCCAACGCTGGCGCTGAGTGTTGCATCGCCGTCAACATTGCTGCATGATTTGCTCAATATGATTGTGGCCCGATTGGCAATCGAATTTGCTGCCAGCAGATGTTCACCGGCGGCGCCGCAGCTGCCCCGATGGAATGGCAACTTGCCGGCATTTGCCGCTGCCGCAGCTGCTGCTGCCGCGGCGGCGCAATTGTTGTTCTTCAATGTGATGCAGTGCAGCTGATTGGATAGAGCGGCGGCTGCCTGTACAGCTGAGCAGTCGCTGGCACGACGTCGACGCGGATTGTCTGCATCGAGCGATGGCTGCAGATAGGCGCGTGCCGGATGATTGATCACCGTTGCGCTGCTGCTGGGCGTTACGGCAGCAATATCGCCGGCAACTGTTGTTGCTGCAGCTGGTGTTGCTGCCGTTGTTGTTGCTGTTGATGCTGCTTCGACCATGTTTGACATGGATGTTGACATTGTTAGGCTGCGGCCGTTGCTGATGCTGCTATTGTTGCTGTTGTTGCTATTGTTGCTGTTGTTGTTGTGATTGTTGCTGCTGTAGCTGATGTTGTTGTTGTTATTATTATTATTAGTATTGTTGTTGTTGTTATTGTTCAGATTATCGCTGCAGGCGAGTCGCCGCCTTATTACAGTCAATTTGCTGCGGCACTGATCCTGATCCTCGTAAAACTGTATCAGCAGCTCCTCCAACAGCGCTATGGGTGTGGCAGCTGCCAATACCGATGCGGATGCGGACGCGGATGTTGATGCCGATGCCGATGCTGTTGCTGCTGCCGTCGCGCAGGCGTTTGCCGTACCGCCGCCGGAACTGCTTGATGACTTGCGACGCACTGTTGCTGTGGCGGTTGCTGTTGTTGTTGTTGCTGTTGTAACTGTTGTTAATGCCACTCCCTCTATTTCGTCTTCGTCTTCGTTTTCGTCTTCTTCCTCGTTCCCTCTTTTTTCAGCTTCTTTCTCTTGTGCAACCCGTTCGATCGCTTCCACTTCCACTTCCGCTTCCGTTTCCGTTTCCGTTTCTGTTTCCACTTGCTCTTCGTGCTGCTCTTGCTCGTCGTCCTGCTCCTCCTCAGTTGATTCCAATTCCTGCTCAAAGCTGTTGCTGCAACTTTGGCTACGGCTCACCGCAGCCGCTGCCGCTGCTGCTGCTGCTGCCGCCGCCGCTGAGGCTGCACCAACGGCCACCGCTGCCGCGGCCAGCACCAGCGCTCGCTCACGTTCGCGTCCCGGATCGAATATCGAATGCTTCAATAATATCTCCTGTAATTGGCGGCGCTGCCGTTGTGCACTGTACGGATTAATTAACCGGAAGTCCCCGTAATATTTAGCCAGGCAGCGCACACGTGATGCAATATATCCAATTTTTCGCAGCAGACGCACATCGGCGCTTAATGCGGCAGCGGCAAGATGCGTATGTTGTAGCTGCTGCAGCTGATGTTGCTGCTGCGATTGCTGTTGTAGCTGCTGTTGCTGCTGCTGCTCTGTATGTAGCTGTTGCTGCTGTGAGTGTGTTTGTTGCTGTTGTCGTTGTGCGGTGGACAAGAGCGCTGCATGTCCACAGCTGCTGCTGCTACCGTTGTTGCTGCTACTGCTGCTGCTGCTGCTGCTTCTCTTGCTGTTGCTGTTGCTGTTCGTTGACAATTGCAAATTGCCGCTGTCAACGTCAACCTCCACATCGACGTCGACGTCAACGTCAACGTCGACCTCAGCGTCAGCGTCTATATAAACGTCGTCTTCGTCCTCGTCCTCGTCGTCGTCGTCGTCGTCGTCGTTGTCACTGTTGCTGTTGCTGCTGGCAGCGCTGGCAATTGTTGCGCACGTGGTTGTTGTTGTTGTCGCTGTTGTTGCTGCTGTTGATGCTGCTGCTGACGCTGTTATGACCGTTGTTGTTGTTGTTGCCTCGGCAGCGCCCAGTTTCGCATCAGCAGTTGTTGTTATTGTTGTTGTTGTTATTATTGTCAGCGCCTCAAATGTTTCTGCGTCGCTTGTTGCTTCTGTTGCTGCTGCTGCCGCTGCCGCTGCTGCTGCTGTTGCTGCTGCTGTTGTTGTTGCTGTTGCTGTTGCTGCGCTGCCACGTCGACTACTGCTGCTGCAGCCGCTGTCCTGGTACATTTATAAGCAACCCTCACGGCCGATTTTATTTCTTTCTTTCCTATTTTGCTTTCCTTTTTCTCTTGTTGGCGTTTTAAATGCGTTTCAGTCGCGTTTTTACCAGCGTTTTCACTCGCGTTTCTCACACCGTCCCTTTACACGCGTTTCGCCCGCGTTTCGTTCGCGTTCCGCCAACGTTTTGCAATTAATTTGATTTGATTCTTAATGTTGCGTAAAATCATTTGACTGCGCACAGCATTCAGTTGGCAGACATTTATGCATTTTTCTCTTCTTTTTATTGTTTATTGTTTATTGTTTGTTGTTTATTATTTCTTGTTTATTTGTTGTTTGTTTGTTGTCTGTTGTGTATAATTATTATGCATTGTTATGCTATTTTGTTTAGTTTTTGGCGCCTTCTTTTATGCTCGTTGCTTTTGTTATACGCAATTTGCAATTTGTTGCTAATGTTTATGCAAATTGTTGCTGCTATCTACACCGTATCCTGTGACCATTGATGACGGCGACTTCTGAAAATCAATTCAGTTGAGAAGTTGCCGCCACTTTGTGTCTCATTTCCATTTGTAACCACACTGTCCTTCCTCTTCTCTCTCTTGCTATCGGTCTCTCTGTCTCTCTCTCTCTCTCACTCTCTCTCTTTCTCTGCTGCAACTGCTACCGTCCTAGTCCTGGTCCCTGGTCCTGGTCCAAGTCCTGGTCCTTGTCCTCTTGATTTTATAACTGTCGTGTTTTACATTTTATTATATTTTAATTTGCATTTTCCAACTGTCTGTATTCCACTTGTTGTCCCCCCTTAGCATCAGGGGCGTATATGGGGGCGTGGCCAGTTCCGCCCACCACTTCCGTTTTCGCTATTATAACGATCGCAACGCCTGCTGCCAGTTTTTCCTACTGCCACTGTAATGACAAAAACAAGAGAGCAAAAAAATTAGAAGAATTCAAAAAAGTATCTTTAAGATACATTTTTAAAATTATAATTTGGGTGATTATAATTATATTGATTATAAATGACTCGAACGATTTTTGGTAAATGTCAATAACAATTTTTCCAAAATTATAATAATAAATAATAATAAAATCTGTTGGCCGCATTTTGAAACTTTAATCCTCAACCAGTTGAATTGCTTCTCAAATAAACAAATAAATAAATATTGAAATTGCAAACAATAAAAATATATTTATATAGTATATATATATATACAGTTATACATAAATTTATATATATTTATGTATTGTCTTATGACAAAATATATATTTCAAAAGTATTTGTCTTGTT
This sequence comes from Mulgravea parasiatica, assembly GCA_037075045.1. Classification (NCBI taxonomy): domain Eukaryota; kingdom Metazoa; phylum Arthropoda; class Insecta; order Diptera; family Drosophilidae; genus Mulgravea; species Mulgravea parasiatica. The sequence continues at coordinate 9,206 of JBAMCR010000191.1, read as the reverse complement.
TCTCTGATTTGATCTAATTGTTGTTAATATTGCTGTTGTGATTGCTGTGGTTGTTAATCTTTGTTGTTTTTGTTGCTGTTGTTGCTGTTGTTGCTGTTGTTGCTGCTGCTGCTGCTGCAGAAGAAAATCGATTGGAGAATGCAGCGCTACGAGTTCGGATTCAATGAATACATACATACCATATATGGGACACATGCCACAGAGACAAAGGAGCTGCTAGCCAAAGGCTTTGGATAAACAGCAGCAATTGCACATTGCCATGGCAGGAGGTTACAACAACAACAACAACAACAACAACAGCCGCAATAACAGCAAAAACAACAATGGCAGCAACAATTGTCGAGGATGTTGACAATGACAGCAAATGTCAAACAGTTACTGCCACCCCCCCTCATCATAGATTCTTCCCTCCTGGCGTCAGTTTGTTAAGTGCAACTTATGTATGTGCTGCATGGCTGTATGTATGTGTGTGTGTGTATGTATGTGTGTGTATGTGTGTGTTTATGTGTGTGGTGTGCCGGAATGGACAGCTGTTGTCCTTCCAACTGTCATTCAGTCTGTCATCTTTGTCAGCAACTCGTGTGCTAGAAGACAAAGCACTAACTGAATGCCACATGCCACATGCCACATGGTGAATGATGTTCAAAAGAATTTGTGGCAAAAGCCGAAAGCAAAAAGGTCAACTAAATTACCAGATACCCCGTTCTAATAATAATTTATTCTTCAATTGCAACAACACACTGTTGGTTAACAAATATTCCAAAAAATAAATAAATAAATAAATAAATAAATAAATAAATAATATATAAATATTTTAAATTAAAATTTTTTGAATACAACTTTATATAGGTGTACATTCGAAATAAATTTATATCAGAGAATCCAATAATCAATTGTTTATAGTTGATTTATGAATTTGTAATTTATTTATTGGGGCCTATTCATTCATTGGAAATGCACCTGCAGGACACTTGCCACCCAGGTACTCAACGCGCCATTGAGCAATTCAAAGCTGAAATGCCAAACATATCCTTACATGTCCTTACAGCTGAACAATTGAAGACGCTGGCAGAAACAGGCCAGAAAAACAAAGAATCAAAGTCTCAAATCAAGCCAGCACTTAATTAAATTAAACTAAGCAAAAAGGAAAAGAGATAGATAGAGAGAGATAGAGATAGACAGAGAGAGAGAGAGATAGTGGGAGAAGCATCGATATTTGTCTGTATATATATGTCCGTGATATATTTAATTATGGGCTAATTGATTAAAGCTCTTCAATAAATACAATCCAATAGAGACACATGCATACCAATGTATGTATGTATGCACATGTATGTATTTATAGGCATATGTGTACATATGTGGTATATTTATATACCCACATTTATATACAGACACACACACACACACACAGACACACACAAGTGTCAATATGGAGCCGCAGGTGACGGCTGTTGCTGTTGTTGCTGTCATTTGGCTGACAAAACGCAAACGCAAACGCAAACAAAAACCGCCGAGGACGCAAATGCGGCTTCATTTCCAAAACACGGCAACAACTTGCCCTCTATGCACCCCTATGTTGGCGGCGTTCAACCATTCCCATTTAAATTTTTTCTACCCTCACCAACCCCACATCAAAAACAAAAACAAAAAACGGAACCCCCAAAAACACAACAAAAAAAAAGAAAAATAAAGAAAATGAAGAGGAAAAACCCCTACAGGCTGCGCCTGGCAGGCAACCTCAACGAATGTGGCCAACTGTTGAATGGTAATAACAATTTTGGGTGCTTGCCAAGTTGCTGCCACATTTGTTTTTTTTTTTGTTTTTGTTTTTTGTTTCTTATTATTTCTTGTTTTATTTTTGCGCTGTTTGTGTTTTTTTTTTTTGTACTTATCTTTTTATTTATTTACATAACACGATAATAAAAAATACAAATCTAAAAAAGAACAAAATCAAACAAAAAAAAAAAAAAATTCAAAAAATAAATATAAACAGCGGCAAATGAAATGAAATGAAATGTTTTTTAATAAGTTTTAGATTTTCGTTTTGTTGTGTTCTTTGCATATTAAACTAAGCTTTCAATACTCTAACTTTAAAGATCTAATTGTTAACTTTATAAATAAATACGATATCTCATATACGAGATCTGATCTCTGATGTTGAGAATTGAAAACTTATTTTTGAATTGTTAAGATATGGAAATATTTTAAAGATATTTAAGAAAATAGAACAAATTACAAAAATTTAAATAATACAAAAAATATTTGAAATTTGTTAATCGAATTGAAAGTTGTATAAAAATATACTTGAAAATATTGCAATAACTTTTATTTAAAGTAAAACTCGCAAAACTATTCATATAAAATACATTAACAAAATGATAACTTGTCCGACTGTTTGATTGATTGATTGATTGATGGACAAATTACGAGAAAAAGCCATACGCTGAATGCGTAATTTGTATAGCCGCAAGGGGCCGTGTCGGCCCTGGCAATGTGCAGGTGCTCCAAATGCATGAATTGTGCAGCCTACTTTTAGGCAAATCACCCGCATGACCCACAGCAAAACAAAACAACAAAAAATAACAAAGAAAGAAAAGAAAAACGGAAAAACGGAAAAAAACTAAAAACTATAAACAAATAAAAATAGAAGATATACATTTATCCAACCGGGCATTAGTTAAAAAATTGAAGCAAATTAATTTTACTAAATTTTAATTGTTTTTTATTTTAATGTAGATATTAATTTAATTTAATTGTATTTTTTTTTTTAAATAAAAATCTGTTTATTATTTTTATGTTACATATTCAATCACTTAATTATAATACACAAACTTAGGGTATATGTATGTACCATATAGTAAAAAAAAAAATACATAAAAAAAGGAAAAAATTGAAATGCTGCAACAGCGATGTCGACACACATTTTGCGGTTGATATGAATATCGATTCGGTTCGTTTAACTGTGCCAGCCAAGGAAAATACACATATACAATATATATGTGTATATATATGCATACACCTATATATAATATGAGTGTGTGTGTGTGTGTGTGTGTCTGTGTGTGTGTCTGTGTGTAAACTAGAACTTTGTGTAAATTTATGTGTACAACAATGTTTATGTTGTTGAATAAACGAACAGTTTTGCATATGTGGCCGCAATGAGAACCAGAAAACTCGCAGAGCCGGCAACTTTCTCTGTCTTTTTCTCCCACTATCTCCGTCTTTCTCTTTCGCTCTCTGTGTTATTGGGTGTGTGTGTGTGTGTGTGTGAGTGTGTGCGTGTAATGGCAGGATGCAACATGAAAATGGCGTGCGGCTTGCAGCGTTTCATTTGCCAGTTGCATGTATATGAGTGTGCCTGTCTTTGTTTGTATTGGTGTGTACGTGTGTGTGAATGTGTGTAAATTGGGTTTAGGCATTGTGCTGCATATTATACCCTGTAATTAAAACAGAATCTATACCTCAAGTAAATAAAATATTTGGTATTTTTTTCTTCCCCAAATGAATTTATATGGCAACAAGTATTATTTTTCCTAGTTTGAATGATTGGTGATTGAAGAGAAATTGATAGGAAGAAATTATGCAAGTATATTCTTTAAAGTATATACAGTCTGTATACTAGTCGGTTAGGTTCTGTTTACCGTTCGCATTTCTCTTTAGCTCTCTCTCTCTCTCTTTCTCTCTCTCTCTCTCTGTGTATGTATATATGCAGTTGCTTAAAATAGAAATAAGTCAGACATTCACGCACCACATACACACACATACACCTACACACACACATACAAGTAAACCCATAAGCCTAGCTAAAATATTCAATCCCACAACGGAAATCGCTTAACAGCATTAAATAATGGACAGCGTGGCATCAATCTGGATCTGAATCTGGGCCAAGAACAGAGCCAGGACTAGAACGAGGACCAAGACCAGGACCAGAACCAGGACCAGAACCAGGTCTAGTAGCAGGATGTATGAATGCCAAACACCTGCCGCAGTTAATAAAATGTCTTTAACATTTTTGGCCACTTTTGGCCCGTTTTGGTCCCTTTTATGGCAGTTGTAAGCACAGTTATGCGCAATTTAAGCGAGCATTAACTTTAAGTGTATGTATTATATGTATGTATGTATTATATGTATGTTTGTGTATAAGTGAAAGAAATTGTAACGTTGCTTTTGCTGCTTATTGCCGTTATACGTCTTTATACCATACGGAAATTGGCCAAAAAACTTAAGCTGCTTTGTGGCTTACAGATCGAAACATTTAATAAATCAAAAAGTGCAATAATATAATTTTAAATATTTTAAAAAATTCTCGGTTATCTAAATTTCGCATTATAAATAAAACTTTTAAAGAATCGTTTAATATTATGTGATAATATTTGAAAATTAAGTTAAAAGTTCTATTAAAGTTTTTAATTAATTTTTAATTTTGAAAAGTTGAGAGCTTCATAGAACGAGTTTTAATATTATTATTATACGTTGCTTTGAATTTGGCCAAACAAAATTTTAAATATTTAATATTAATCATAATCGTAATCATAATCATAATCATAATGATAATTGTAAACAGAAATTATCATAAAGTGTTATGGCAAAGTTATTCAATTTTCTATTTTAAACAATTGTTGAGCAATTAAACAAATCAAAAATAAATATTCTTTTTGTTTTTATTTTTGTTTTTGTTTTTTTTTTTTTTTTTGTATATAATGTATGCATAACGAAATACAATTGTACAATAAATTAAAGCAAGAAAATATCTCGCCTTGTTTGTTATTGATAATTATGTTCTGTTTTGTTTTGTTTTTGCAATTTAATGTTTAATTAAGGCAAATGAAATGCAGAGATTCTATTGAAAATTGAGCAATTATTTAAATTAACAACACAACTGCGATACAAATTTGTTCAAATTTCATTGAAATTTGCAATTTTGCTTGTATTTTTCTATTTTTAATTTTTTTTTATTAAATGCAAATATTTCAATTATACATTTTACGAATTTGATTTGTTTATATATGGTATATTATATATATGTATATATATATTTGTTTATCCTTCAGATAAAGATTACATTATCAAAATGAAAGTGAAGTACATTCGTTCAGTTGTTCGAGGGAAGAGGATAAAACTCTCATTGACTCGCATTGCGTTGATGCCACATACACACACACACCGTCACACACACCCTCACACACACACACAGCAGACAGACACACACATATCAGTATGAGTGTTCAATCAAACTAAGCGCAAACAATCGCAAATATAAAGAGTAAGAGAGACAGAGAGAAAGAGAAAGAGAGAGAGAGAGAGAGAGAGAGCGTAAGACAAACAGATTGAGCGCGAGACAGAGAAACATTGACAAAGTGACGGAGACGGAGCTGAAGATGGAGATAGAGCGGTTAAAAGCAAAGCCAACGAACCGTATAAAAATAAACACAAACGAGCTGACAGGAGCAGCAGCAGGATGCACGGGCACCCACAGGACGTAGGACATGGGACATGCGACACAAGACACAGGACATAGGACATGGGACATGGGACATGGGACATGGGACGTAGGAGACAGGACACAGGACACGGAGATGGCAAACGGACGCCGCCAGAGTGAACTTACTTAAGCAACTGATTTTCAGATTTTCCACACTTTCACTCTTGCTCATTGCCTTTTTTTTTTTTTTTTTTTTTGTGTGTGTGCGTGTGTGTGTGTATGCGTGCGTGTGTACGTTTGTGTGTGTGTGTGTGTGTGTGGGATTTTAATTTCTATTTCATGTCAATAATGTGCCGCTGATGAAGCCATTGGTAATGTGACTGCGTGTGTGTGTGTGCCTGTGTATCTGTATGTACATATGGATTTATGCATGTACATGTGTGTATGTGGCATGCGTGTATGTATTAGGATATCACTGGCTTTGTTTGCCTGTGGGGCACCTGTCTCACCTGTGCACCAGCTGACTGAAACGATAACGCACTATGGACAACATTAAAAGTTTTCCTATCATAATTTCAGTCAATTCGACGAGTTAATACGAAATTATTTGCTTATAAATAAAAAAATAAACAAAAAAATATATATAATATTTGTTAATAAATATAATTTTTTAAGTTGAGCTAAAAAATTAAATTTTATTTAATTCATATACAGTTTGCAATCTAAATTCAATGTGGCATTTATTTTGTCCATAGTGTGCAGCGAAAGGAAACAGTGGCAACAGTTAACGGTTCAGGGGGGAGTGGGGCATGTGGTGGGTGTGGAAGGGAGGAGGTGGGGTTAGATGGTGCAATGGTACGCGCGGCATCATTCATCATTTATGCTAGATGTAAATAATGTTACCCACAGGATTCTTTGCGCTTATTAAGGTGATAAATCAAAAGTCCTGCTCGGGCGCACCTCTCTCTCTCTCTCTTTCTCTCTCTTTCTCTCTCTCTCTCTCACTCTCGGTCACTTTTCTGGTTTTTTCATTTTGTTTTGTTGTTGTTGTTTTTATCTATATACACCTCGATTCGCAGTTGCGTCTCCAGTGTCAGTTTGTTTGTACAAGAGGCAGAGACAAATGCAAAGCAGCGACACAGCTCCACACAGAAGAGAATGAAGCGGGGAGGGGATAACTTATTGTAGAATATGGTAGAATGGGAGAGCGCGAGATTTCTTACGATTATGAGACACACATTTTCCATTTTCCATTTTCCATATACCACACACATGTACATACATAGTTGTAGTTTTTCCTTGTGTTGTTTGTGACATGCAAAAAATAAAAATAAAAAAATAATAACAATAATAACAAGGGGCAAAAGCAAGTTCTGTCAACATTCTGGCCACAAACCATGACAATCTATAAATAGGCAACGCCTCTAGCAGCTTCACATGCCATATAAACATACGTATTTGTATGTATATGGGCATGTATATATATGTATTCATATGTATGTATGTATGTATTGGAGTGCTTTATATCATACTCAAATCCAAATCCCAGGTCACAATACTCAACTTATGTCTGTGTCATGAACACAGCTAATTAACGAAAACTTCAACTTTACCAACAACAACAACAACAATAACAATAACAACAATAATAATATTTGCGTATGTATGTGCATATACATTAACGTAATTATTTGACATAATTCCGGTACAGTTAGACAGTGAGATCTGATAGTCGATTGACCGTCAGGCGGCATTGTCATTTCAGATATTTAAGATATCAGTTAATCATAATGGGAATCATTATCCCCCCCCCCCTCTCCCTGTTCACCATCATTGTCACCACTTCTTCACCTACACTTTATCCGGTTATCAGTCTTTGTTTTTATTTTAAAATTAAATATCAAAATATCAAATAACAAATATTCATTAGAAATTATTATAAATAATCTTATAACTAATAATTAGCGGCAAAAACGGATTATAAATAAAAACGTATTACATATTATAGATATGTATGTGTGTATAAGCCTTAATTATGAGCTTTAGCAAATTTGCTTTAATTAGTTAGTTTTCAATAATTAAAAATTGCAAAAAACCCAAGCAAACATAAAAAAAGCTTCAATGTTCAAAATTAAATTAAAATAAACTCATTTTTTTCGCTTATTTATGTATACGAGCATATATTTAATTTGCCCTATAATTAAATTTTTATTGCCATTATTTTTATATACATACATACATACATACATAAACATTTAAAAGTCATCAAATTTTAATTATATTTGCTGCCATTTACCACAAACAGTATTTTTTGTTTTATTTAAACATCGTCATTTAGCAATATTGTTTAAGCACATGAGCACATACATACATATATAATACAATATATATAAAGACATACATATATGCATAATATACATACATATACATATGGTGTATGTATATTACTGCGTTAATGGAATTAACACATTGCCTACCTATGCGAGTCTCAAGCATTTAACCAGCTTTAAAATAATCTGACGCTTAATTTCAAGGCATTTGAGGGAATTTTGAAATAATTTCCTTGTTGTTGTTCACAAAAGGCTTTTTAATAAATTAAATACATTTTACAGCTAATCCAAGTGAATTGCCAACAAAAACTTTCAATTAAAATAAAACGAAAATTAATCAAAAAGACAAAGGTTGCCCCCAACCCAGAGGGATACATGAGCATTGAAGACAGGTACGATGATGTGCACAAATAAACATTATATTTATATAAAAACATATATATATATATATAGATATTGTATATATATAGTATGTAGTATATACTATATACTCGTGGCATCTGGTCAACGTGACAAAACAAATGATGATAGCTGTGGGTCAAATGAAATGTCCGCAAGATAAACAGACGACAAAATACAAAAAAAAACTAATAAAAATAAATAAAACAGTTGACAATTTTCTATGTGAATGTATTAAATGTGAGTGTGTGTGTGTGTGTGTGTGTGTGTGTAGTAAAAGAAATTGAGCTGCTGCCTGCAAATAATAACAATATTTGCCAACAGATAAACCCACACACACAAATACGAACTCTCATCACAAAAGCCGAGGCAGAGTCTTTCCACCAACTGTGTTTTAGCCAAGTTCAATGAACATTTCAGACAAGACATTTCAAAACGTTCATATACATATGTATATGGTATATACATACACATACATAGTAGTATACTCACACACACAATTCGAAGGAAATATTAAACTGTATAAAGCAACATTTTTCTTAAGAAAATAGAATTTGTAAAAGTAAAAGTGTATGTTTTTATTTAAATTTTCTCATGCTTTTTTTATAAGGATTATTTCTATTATTTATTTCCTCTTAGAGTTTTATATACACTCTTTGATGTTTGGTAATTGTTACAGGGTATAGAAAACCACACGAAGCGCACGAGGACAACTAACAAAGTTAACAATTTCAAAAGTTACAGTTTCGGGCTCGTTGCCATCAACGTTTACCTATTTCCTTCCTACCAAATTGGGCCATGCAGCAACCGCAATGCGCTCCTGTAGACAACAGCAGCAGCAGCCGTTCGGTGAGTACAAAATGTATTTGCCAAGGACATAGGGTCGGACGTTGTTGACCGCCAAGCAAACATTCGGCCTAATCAAAAGTCACAAACAGTCACTAGCACATATACATAGAAAAACACATAGCCACACATACACATACACATACACATACACATACACATACACATACACATACACATACACATACACATACACATACACA
>JBAMCR010000190.1:0-43499 GCA_037075045.1 Mulgravea parasiatica | reverse complement strand
TTAAAAATTAAAATGTTACAGCGATATTGGTAAAAGCCTTCCAAAAGTACGGTGACTTTAGTGGTACACTGTATATGCATCATAAACGATGTGCCGTTACTAATGATAACGTCACAATGTGCCCCCCTATGCCTCAATGCCCGCCTTCCTCCTCTAAAAGATACATATGTACATACATATATCTACACACATACCTATGTATATTACATATGTATATGTATATGTATATGTATACATGAACGCAGCAATATAAATGCATACATAGATTGTGTTACGCCTCAAATAATACCGTGTTTGTACAGACATATTGTACATACCTTACTGGACTGTGTACGTACATTTGTATGTATGTACATGTATGTATGCATGTATAGCGATAACACTACTCGGAAATACATAAACGATTTCCACAGAACAGTTTACAATCGTTTAGATAGTTAAGGTAAAGCGACAATCAAAGGGTTTGTAACACGTAATAAATACTCGTATGTATATTGTAGTATTAGCAATGTTGATCGATTAAAATAATCAGCATGAATGTACCTGACAACACGACTAATATAATATTATTCACTTTTCGTATTTCGTGTTTTTGATGTTTATATTCTGATTCACTTCCTTTAAGTAATTCTTATTCACGTTCATTTCCTTAAATTTAATTTTGATTTTAGCGTATTATATACATACACACATACACATGTATTTATGTGCATACATACATACATACAAATAGCACATACATATGAACATACATAGAATGAATGTATGCTAAAAATAAAAAAAATATTGAGTACTATTTGAATAGTTTTAGCAAAATAATAGAATTGAGATTCGCTGAATGTTTTATGACTTTTTACAGATGTTCAGTGTGATTGCAGTCGCTACATATACACACACATACGTACATACATACATATGTAACAAATGAATTATTTATTCATAGAATAGAATAGAATAGAAGTATGTATGTATGTGTGTACGAGCAGTCTCAATATTTAATTATTTACATACATATATCAAATAATTAATAAATAATTTTCCCTTCATGGTACAAGTTTTTTGTCTGGAGTGTGAGCAATTTAAATGCATGTATGTATGTACATATGTACATATGTATGTATGTATGCATTTTTTATTTTTTTAATCCAACTTACAAACATAACTGCATCTGTAGCTGATGCAAAGGGCGTGAAAATGGTATTGCACACACAGACCACATACATACATATATGCACAAGTACATGGGTGCAAAGGTGTATGCGTAGGTGTGTGTTTGTGTATGTAGGTGTGCGTGCCTGTGTGCTGCTGTGCAAGTGTGTACACACTCTTTCGTTGGTTTATCTCAATTAAATCCATGGCACTTTTTGTTTATACTGCTGCAGACGTGAAGAAAGAGAGATGGCGCGAGGGAGATAGAAAGATTTATGCGTGATGGAGAGCGTTAACAAAAATGAGAACCAATTACAGCCAACTGACGGCCATTTTCTTTGCCTGTGCATTTAAGTGTAAATGTAATTAAGAAAAAAGTAGTTTGCTTCTTTTTTTTATTTTTAGTTTTGTTAATATATATTTGGCTTTTTATTGTTGAAACTGATTGTATGTACATAGAACAATTAGAAAGAGAGATAGAGGATAGAGTGAGAGAATAGAACATTACAGCTAAAACTTATGTACTATATGATATTAAAGTTTAATAACAATTAAATTATAATGCAAGTACATTTTTGGTATGACAAATGTTGTTAAACTAAACACTCACAAAAAAAAACACATTTAATTTTATGCTAGTTAAGGTAAGTTTTTAATTATGATATTATTTAATTTTTTTTTTTCATTTTCTTCCTTTTGTTTTTAGAATATTTTGGAACTAGACACACACACACACACACGAAAAAAAAAGCTGATGCTTAACGACTAGTTAGAAAAAAAAAAGAGATAATTAATAGATAATTATATTGATATTAAATGAGTTGAGTTTAATTGAAGAATTGAAAATACTTGTAATACTTGAGTTCTGGCCCCCGGGCTGACTTTAATACTCTTTGAATACTCATCGCCTCAGCGCGGCCCCAAGTCGATGTAGCTATTGGGTCGCATTATTTGATGCGCAGCCGCTGCGCTGCCGTAGAAGCTTTGATAGCTGCTCATCCCATAGGCGGCAGCAGCGGCCGCTTGGCGCATGTGACCCGTGGTGACCTTTAGCTTGTCATATGGACTGCCATAGCCATGGCCATGATAATGGGCGGCATTATGATGATAGATGGCGCCAAAGTTACTCTGCTCACCAGCATACGGTTGCCCAATGCTTGAGTATATGTTTGCCGCTGCCATCACCTGTGTCGCTGCGGCGGCGGCTGCAACGGCAGCGTTGCCACCTGTTGCTGGCGGTGACGCAGAGCTGGCCGAGAGTGGTGTCAATGGCGTTGCCGTATGTTGATGCTGGTGCTGATGCTGATGCTGATGATGCTGATATGGGTGATGATGATGATGATGATGATGATAGTTGCCGCCATAGCTGCTGGACATTTGATGGAGATTCTGTTGTTGCTGCTGCTGCTGCTGCGATTGTTGCTGATGCTGCTGCTGTTGCTGCTGTTGATGTTGCTGTTGTTGATGCAATTGTTGAGGCGTCGACTGTTGCTGCTGCTGTAGCTGTTGTTGGTGCAGTTGCTGATGCTGCTGCTGCTGCTGTTGCTGATGTTGTTGTTGCTGTTGCTGTTGCTGTTGCAGTGCACTTGTTTCCAACTGAAATCCCAACAGGTCCGGTGAGTTGCCCGACGTGGAGCTGCTAGAGGGCGTGGCCGGCAGCTGCATAGCCAATTGTGTTGCCGCCGTTGCTGCTGTTGCTGTCGCAGGCTGTTCAACGAGCTCTGTGCACCCTAAGCTAAAACTATTTGGTGGCGTTCTGTCCTTAGCTTTTAAATGCTGTTGTTGTTGTTGTTGCTGCTGCTGTTGCTGTTGTTGCTGCTGCTGTTGTTGTTGCTGTTGTTGTTGCTGCTGCTGCTGCTGCTTCATGCGCGCTTGACTCTCATGGCTCATGCTGGACATCCCCAGGCTGCCACTGGTGCTGCAATTAAAATTTGAAATGAAATAGAATCAAAAATTTGAAAAACGTTTTTAATTTTCAATTTTCAATTTTTTTTTTTTATTTTTTTTTTCTTGTATGATAAACATTCAGTAGTCGCCGATTGTCTGCCGATTTGTTTACAAACGACCCTTTGCCTTTTATACTTAAAGTATGTATATGCATGTATGTTAGTATAAAAAGCCAAAGATGAAAATTGTTTATACCGAAGCGTCAGGCTAGGAGACTGAGATGGAAAGACTGGGAAAAGCGGAGAAAACTGGCAGCCACATCTGTCAGCTGGCCCATCATAGCCAGCCGGAGATGCTTATGATCCATATTCTCTGACTTAAATTTCTCCCGCCCGCATTTTGAGTTATTGTTTCATGTGTTTTATTTTTGTTGAATGCGACGCGTCGGCAATTCCCGGAATGCCTTGAGGCCCAGGCAACAGCCATCGACGGACTGTCTAGTGCACCACTTGGCTCTTCACAATGTGATCAAAGTTCCCATCGGATCTGCTACAAGTGGGTCAATTCCATAACAAATTATCCAACAAACAAAAAACCAAAAAAAAAAAATAAATAAAAAATAAAGAGAAAAGCAAAAAGAAAACGAAAAATCCCCCAAGTTGCAATTTATATCTTTTGTTTCAAACAATTTCCAATATCATGATTTTTTTTATGGATACCCTGTTATTTCGTAAGGTAGAAAAAAAAGACAAACCCCATTTTAATCAGTTAGTACAATAAAAAAAGGGATATAACAGTATTTTATGTATATTTACAAAATAAAAATAATAACTAATTAAACAACAAAAAACTTTCTGTTTTCGATTTTGCTATTGCTTTGCATATTAATTGAATACAGGGTAACTATCAGTCGTGTACTTGCTATTTATGCTGTATGCCCTGGCACGCTTCTGACAGATTTTATTGTTTTCAAAAAAAAAAAAAATTGTATTTTGGAATTAGTAATATTATTATTATTATTATTGTTATAATTTTTTTTGTTTCATAAATTTCGTGTTTTATTTTGTTGCCGCATTAAAAGGATTTATTTGTGGATTTCGTTTATTGTTGAGAGTGTCCAATAAATTGTATATTATAATATAATAATCCCGCTAAAAGCGCTTAACTGAATTTTAGATAGACTTAATTGTTTTGGCCCACTTACACATCGTTAGTGCCGTCATCTCGGAAACCTTTGGCGAACGGATTGCTTGATATCTTCAATTGTGTCACCTGTAAAACAAGACAAGTTTGACAACATTTTAATTTGTTGTTGTGTTTTTTTTTTTTTTTTTTTTGTTAAACAATCATAAAAAGCACAAAAACAAACATATGCCAAAATTCGTTGGCCCCAATAATATTGTATTAATAATTTTGTGTATATTTTTTGTTTTTATTTTTTCTTGTTTTTAATTTTATTATTATTATTACTGTTTTTTTTTTGTTGTTGTTGAATGAATGCAACAAATTAGAAAATGTTTACAAAGCATTAGAAAACAGCATCAAATTAAATGTATGTATGTATGTATATATACACACAGAAGAAAATTATTTGCAATAAATTTTGGAACGAAAAGTGTTAACACCCACGTTGAGCGCATAAATTATTTAAATACTTTTGAAAAAATGCCTCTAAAAATAAAATGCCTCAGATTTTTCATATTCTTGTTGGTCATATCAGTTGTTGTTCTTGTTATTGTTATTGTTATTGTTGTTGGCAGTCCAACAACACTTGGAAAATTATGAATTATACTCTAAAAGAGTTGTACAACCCATCTTTAAAGCCACAACATTCGATTGTAATTAATATAGTTAAAATTTCAAATATTTAAAGATAATAATTGCTATCAATTTATTTTTTTGTTTCGAAATATAATTTTAGTTTGGCTCTCGAATGAAAAAGAAACAAAATACTTGAAGAGAAAAACATATTTTCTTATTATTATTTTTTTTTTTTAAATAATTATATTGGAAAACTATGCTATATACATATGTAATATTCCATCGATATCAGATGGTATTGAAGTGTATCTTCTAGTCAGCAATTAATTTGAAAATGAGTGAAATGAAATGAAATTGTGTGTTTCGAGTTCCCCTTTTAGCTTGAATGTTATTGTAAATTATTAATAAATAAAAAACGCATGAAATGAACAAATAAACAATCATATCAAATTGGCACAAAATGGCAGCAGAAGTTTTCTAAAGGGTTATTGAAACTGAACGGAGAGGGGTATGGGGAGATGGTATTTTATAATAGAATTTTTTTAGGTTGTGAAGGTGAAATTTTACATTTCCCCGAACCTCACCGCACCTTGAAATATGAAAATATGCAAAAATAAAAAAGAAAAAAATATAAAGTTACTTAAATTAAGAAAACGCAAACAAGTCGGACAATGAATTCCGTAATTTGAATTGTTAATTAAATTAAGTCGATCTCTCCCTCTCTCTCTCTCTCTGTCTTTCTCTGTCTCTACTTACGCGTTGGTTCTGATATGCTGTTACGGCCGTAAAACTGGTCTCCGGGAATATGAATGTGCGAAAGTGGCTCGAATGCTCGTTCTCATCCAGCGAAACGTTCTTTGGCGGCAAATACACCAAATGGAAACGCGGCTGGTAGCGATGCATGGAGTTTAATATAATCTGTGGAATGTTGAAATGTTTAAACAAAAAAAAAAAAAAGGAAAAGAACAAAAAAACAATTACATACACACATACACAATGGAAGAAAATACTTATATGCTTATGATTATTAGTGTCAAAATGGAATAAGCTCTTGTTTTTATTGATAACTTTCAGATATTATATTATAAAATATATTTAAGTGTTTTTGTTTTTTGTCGCTTTGTCATCGATTAGCCATTATAGCATGTGAGCACTGTATTTTTATCACTCTTTTTATTTGCGCTTATTCACAAATTAATAATTAAATAAATTAAAAAACAAAAATCAAATTTAAATCATGCGAGTTTTACGCTGAATCTTCAATAAAACAATAAAATAATTTAATGTATTGATTGCAAAAACTGAATTGTTCGCTAGCGAGAGTTCACTGTATGGTATGTTGCCAACGATAAAATGTGATTGTGAAGAGCTTTTCGAAAAAAACACAACAAATATTGAAAATAATTTTTAACGCGGCCGGCCACCAAATGTTTTATACGGAATATAAACAATTCTATGAGAGGCATAAATGAATGTTGCAACTCAATTGAAATGCATTGAATGGATGAATGGATAGATTGATAAATGTATAAATTAATAAATTAAGTGATATATATATGTATGTATATATATAGTTGTTATTGCACTCACATGTCCATTCTCGTCCAGTTGGTTATTGGTCAGCTTCAATTTGTCAAAGGACACAATTTGCTTCATCCAATTGGCGCCGGCGGCTGGTGAATCCGGATGGACATGAATCCTTGGTGGCGATATGGCATCCGCTTTGCCAGCTACCACCCAGCAAGAGCTGCAGACAAACACACAAACACACACACACACACGCACACACACACACACAAATTATTGCAAATTTGTCAATGTTGCAGAATAGACAAAAATTTTTTCTCATACTTGTGAAATGCGTAGCGATAACGCTTATCATCCATGGGCACGAAATCCATCATGCATATATATGTGGCATGCGGATCGAGTCCTCCGATCCGCACCTGAAATGTAGGAAACATGCGTCGGCCCGTCTTTGTGATGATCATCTCCGTGCCCTGGGCATGAAATTGATCCCACAGCGCCTTCGTTTCCAATACGACAATCGCCTGTGCCAGCGATGGATGCACTGGCTCCGGTTCCTGATTATTAATAAATAAAAAATAAAATATTTAACTAATTAATTATAATTGCATTGTTTTCAATTTATTAATTTGAATTCGTTTAAATTTAATGTTAAAAACAAAGTAAATTTAATAATATTTACACTTACACTTTTGTTATTGCTGTTGTTGTTATTATTATTGTTGTTGTTGTTGTTGTTACTGTTGTTGGTGTTGCTTTTGTTGTTGTTGTTGTTGTTGTGGTTGCTGCCGTTTGTTGTATTGCTGCTGTTGTCTTTTTTATGGCTGTTTTTATATTTTTTGGCACTTGCCGCTGTTGTTAGTGTTGCTGCTGTTGCAGATGTTGCTGCTGTTGCGTGTGTTTCATTATTGTTGCTGTTGCTGCCGGAATAATCAGGTACTACGGAAGTGGCTTCCTCACAGTTCGCGACGCTGCTCGCATGACTGCTGCTATTGCTGCCGGTGCTCTGTGCATCAATGTCCGCCAATTTGGCATCGATCTGCTCCAGCGGCTTGTACGAGCTCCGATCCTTGCCAGCCGTTTGTATACACGCTGCAAATATATCCAAAAATTGTTTTTGTTTTTTTTTTTGGTTTTTGTTATAATTTATTTTTACAATTGAAAAAAAATTAATTGCTATTAATTAATTGTTAATTTTAACTTAATTCTTTGCAATTTAAATTCATATCGTTGAAACTTGGATATAATTTCAAAAATTATTAAATATTTGACATAAAAATATATTTGATTTAAAAAAAATCACGCATAAAGCAAACTGAGTTTCATTCTCAGAATAAAAACAAAAAAAAATTAATTATTTTTAAACTTTAAAGGGAAATGTCATTGACTTAACAAACTATTATGATTATGACTTTGATATGAAAAATGTGTTGTTGAATTTAGTTAAAAAATTTATACGGTCAAAATTTACTTAATTTTCAAAAAATAACGAGTGTGCCTGACGGTCAGATACTTCATAAAATATATATTTTAAAACAAATTTACAAATCTTTCAAGAACTGTTACAATATGAAAAGTAAAATTAAACTTAAAAAAAACCCCATCATCAAGTAATAACTGAAAAGTTAAACGTGCTTGTATGATGAGATATATATATTTAATAAAATGTATGTATGTGTATAATTAAAAATCAAATACTATAGATATTATATTTTGATATAAATGTATAACCAATCTGAAATAAAAATTAAATATAATTTAAACCCGTGAAAAGTCTTTAAAACGAAATTAACTCATCTGATGTATTTACGATAATTTTATTTAAAAGAAAAAAACTTTAGTTAACTTGATAGGAATGATAAGCTAAGATGAAATAAAATAAAAAATAAAAAAAAATTAAAAATAAATAATATACTGCAATATATTTTATTTAAACGTCAAAGAAAATGTTGCTAGCGTTCGTTTCTTTGTTAGATAATTTGAACGTTGTGTTTAATGTAAATCTTAATGGAAGAATAAAATGCATTATTATTTCATTTAACATTAATAATGATAGCATATATTGTAGAATAGCCCATAATTGGGCGATCTTCCAGGTAGAATATAACAGAGTGCCAAAAATTGATGAAACAAATGGGTAGAAAAACGAAAAGGCGCATAAATCAAATGGGATTTGATTTTATTGTAGAGGGAAACAAGTGCCGAGCAAATGTATATGTTACTATGCCACATACACATGCGTATGTTGGCATATTTGTACATACATACATACATACGTATTTCTCATATTCATTTTGATTTATTTGATTTAAAGTGTGGCCGAACAAGATATCAAACATCTGCTTGACGTCAGGAGCAAGTCGCGCAGGCGCAAGTCCCTGGCTCCACGAGGATGGGGTCACAGAATACGGACTACGGACTACAGACTACGGAATACGGAATAGTAATTGTATATAGTATTGTGCATATAGCGTGTGTATCATGATACGATACGACAAATTGGATCGGGCATCTATAATGAGCGGCGGCAACAGCGCCAATCCAATTATAAAAGTCGTCAGAGCAGCCGACTGCTGATTGAGTTGCAGTCTAAATTTAGTGTGTCAGGGCGGTCGGTTGCCCTTCAGCGGGGGAAAGGGGTGCGATAGGGTTGAGATGCACTGCTAGACAAATGCTGAATGGTGGCGAAGTGGGGAAAGGGGGAATGGGGAGTGGAGAGTGGGGTAAGCACAGGAGGCGCCTTGCGCGGCAAATTTCACAATTAATTGCCTCATGTAGCAAGTGCCAGAGCAATTGTTGCAGTTGCAGTTACAGTTGCAATGTTGCAGTTGCAGTTGCAATGTTGCAGTTGCATTCCGTTTGCTTGCGCCTTTGGATTCAACGCCAATGACCCATGACAGGTCGTTGTTGCACGCTTCGCCATCAATTGTCGCTTAATGAGACAATCTTTTGTTGTTGTTGTTATTATTGTTGTTATTGTTGTTGTGTTGCGTTTGCCCCAGCTGTGATTCTCCCGGCTCGCGCTTCACGAATGAATTCTAAAATCAATTAGCGTTTGGCACAAATAATCGTTTTTCTGTCACGCCAACCCAACCATCAAAATCAAAATAAAAATAAAAATAAAAATCCAAATCTAAATAAAATAAAATAGAATAAAAACTGTATACATACAAATGGGAAGAACAACAAAACCAAAAACAAATAAATAATTCAAATATACAAAATGCTAAGCCAAAATTATATCGCAAGTGTCTCGAGTCTCTCAAGAAGTTTTGCCCGCTAATTGTCAGCTTTTTGTTTATATTTATTATTAATATTGTTTTTTTTTTGTTATTGTAATTGTTGTTGTTTTTTGATACGGTCGCGTTTTTCGTATTTAGAGTTCGGATATGGGTTATTTCTTCATTTCCAAGAATTTTAACAATAATAATATTAAAAAGTAATTGTTTAATGAATTCATGACATTTTTGAAACTATTACGAATGGTGTTAATAAAAGTATTGCATATTAAATGTAAACATTCAATATATTTATTCATTTATATGTATATGCAAAGGTTTGTGAATCAAAATTACAAAATTAAACATGATTTGAATTTCAATCTCATCATATTTTATTTATTTAATTAAAAGTTTATTTTGTAAAATATACATACTGTATATGACATCTAATTAATCTATTGTGTATATAGCTGATAAGCCAGAAGGTAACCCATATGTATGTATGTATATATGTATGTATGTATGTACCATATGTATGATATATAGCCTGTCTCTTTATAATTTGATATGCTCCAAGTATTCATTTAATGTTTAATAAAAAACAAAAAAGTTACTTAAACCGACAAATTATTAATATAAAAATAAGTGTTTTTGAAATTTCAAACTGTGACAAAATAGAAATGATAATTAACACTTTAATAATTTTAATAATAATTATTGCTGATTAGCTAATAGATAATAAAAAATTAGTAATAAGTTAGATGATAAATATACTTAAAATCATTGCAATCATAAATGTAAGAAATTTTTTTGTTATAAATTATTAGAATTTATTTTTTTTTTTTTGTAATTGAATTATGTGAATTACGTATACTTAATATTTAAATCGAAAGATCAATTAAATTCGCAATAAAAGTATATATTTAAATTTATACTTTATTTAAATAATAGTTTTGGCCAATTCTTAATATTTTTACATTAAAATTATATTTAATTTTTATTTGCTACTTTTTTGTGGAGAAGTTGGAGAAAAATTCAACCATTGGCAAATGTATTTTAATTTAAATCAAATTGCCAATTTATATTTAATTATAATATATTTCTTAAGTCTTTCTTTCTCCCTTAAACTTTCTTTCTGTTTCTCTCTCGCTCTCGCTTTGTCTGTGTATTTTCTCTCTTTTTAATAAGTTTTCAGTTTTCGATTTAGTTTAATCCGTATAAAATAATCCGTATTTTTGAGCTCACCTTCAATCTGTTTCATGGGACTTAGTCCGCCGGTTGTGTAGGGCGCTGTCCAATAATCGTTGGCATAACAGCCGTAATCCGCCAGATTACCGGACAGGCCATTGTCCAGGAATGGCATTGTGGCCACCATGGCGCTGGCGCACTCCGTGGGGCCCATCATGTGTGTCATTTGGTCAATTTGGGCAATTTGCTTAATTTGATTAATTTGAGCACTTTTCGCGCCTTTTGGATTAAAGATTTTTATTGATTTATATACACGCACACAAACAAAAACAAACAAATAAATAAAACAAAAAACATAATAAATTAATTTCCAACACACACAAGAAACAGAAACAAAAACAAAAACAAAAAAAAAACAATATATTTATGTATTGTAGTATATAAAGAAATTATTGAAACATTGATTTAATTTTCTTTTTCAATATATTTAGTACTTGATTTGCTTTGATTTGAAAAGTTTTTCGCGCAGTTGTCAAATTTGATTATTGCACACTCAAACTCACGCACTCACACTCACACACACACACATGCATACATACATGTGTATGTGCACACTGCAAAATAACAAAAACAACAGCAGCAACAACAACAACAAGAAAAAAAATTAAATAAGCTCTATAAACAAAAATCAAAGGTGTTGAAAAAATCGAAGCTGCCGTTCAAGTTGTCAGTGTGTCAATCAACAACAACAACAACAACAACAGCAACAACACCAAGCACAACAACAACAACAACAACAAATCACAGAATTAAAAAAAACAAAAACCAAAACCAACAACAACAACAAATTGAAGTGAAAAATCAAAAAAAAAATTGCAATCACTTCAACACCTCGACGCAATTTTCAAATATTTTACCGAATTTTTATTGTATTTCTTTTCTTTTGTTTTTTGAAATTTTTTTCTTGTTGTTATTTGTTTTTTGTTGTTTTTTTTTTTTAATTTTATTTCAAATCTATTTTGAATTGTTTTCGATTTCCCGCTTAAGTTTTTAGAGTTAAGCGTTTTTATGGCCCAAACGCGTTGACTGCCAATTTTCTTATTGCTCGGACACTAAACGAATTGATTGAGCTAACGATTGATTGATTGATTGAATGGATAGATGGATGGATGGATGCACTTTTTAATTTTTGTTGCTGCTGTTGCATTTGCGTTTGCGTTTGCGTTTGCCAATTTGAAGCGTTGAGAGGCGCCTCAATTGACACCTTCCGGCCAAGTGTGAACTGACGTTGACGTCGATCTGTTTACCGCGATCCGCAATCCGCAATCCGCAATCCGTAAACCGCAATCCGCAATCCGTAAACCGTAATCCGTAAAAACGTTTTTATTGCGAGTTACGCGCCGAAGACAATTTGACTCATTATCGAATTTCAAATTTGACTGTTTGCCGCCGTTTCTGTTTCAGTTTCAGTTTCAATTTCAATTTTAATTTCAATTTTAATTTCAGTTTTATTTTTGTGCGTCCGTTTCGGTTTCTTTTGCTGCTGTTGCCGCACGATCGCATCCGTATCGTCAGGAGTTTGGATGCGGAATGAGATAGACGCATCAATCGACCGACCGTCCAATAGATCCAATTGCTTGCCACAGCATCAGTGGCATCGCTGCTCACCAATCCGCAACGCCACTTGAGGCAGCCGCATCAGCATCCAAATTTAGCATAATGTCTCTACATCTCTCTCTCTCTCTCTCCCTTCCTCTCTGTCTCTGTCTCTTGTGGGAAATGACCAATAGCAGCATAGCGAGACACTGATCTTGGCAGTGGCAGTCGCTGGATGCGCTGCTCCAAGAATTTCCCATCAGCTAAATTCAAATTCACAACTCGACTAGCTTATACCCTGTAGATTTATTTTAAATCAAATAATTATATTATATATTATATTATATTATTACCATCAGTTAAATATTTTTGATTTTAAGTAAAAAAAAAGTGTATACAATTCTAAATCAAGTTCAAATTTGTTTAAACTCCTTTTTATTTAAATAATAATAATAAAAATATATATTTAATATCTGATATTTGCAAATGCAATATACTATATCTAAAAAAGGTATATCATCTGATGGACCCCACAATTTTTTTGTAGATCATTCGGGGCATTTACAGTGAATGCTTATTAAAATTAAAATTTAAATTTGGAAAAGTTTTGGATGAATATAAAAAAAGGAAATTAAAAATAATTTTAAGAATTGTAAACTCTTACGATATGATTCGAAAATAAATACGAGTTTTTGGATAATCATATTTTTATGTACTTTTTTTTTTTGGGAAATCTGCGTTAGGGAAGGCTCACTGTATGCAGCTGATGTGGCATGTGCTTCGCTTCGGATCGTGGACCAAAGGCACGAGACCACGCCCCACAATTCATCACTGGTCGCAGTCTTTTAACTATGCATCTCTCTCTCTCTCTCTCGCTCTCCCTTTCTTGCTCACTGTCCACTGTCACTCTCACTGCCGCTCTCTCTCTCTCTCTCTCTCCCTCTCAATCTTCAATTTGGTATCGAGTGGGCGTATTGATTCTTTGGGATGAGACGAATTCTTTGCAGAAGCAATCGATTCACATGGCCCTCATTGGGAAATTGCTTTTAATTGGACTGCCACCACATGCTGTGGCTCGGTGGTGCGATGGTGCGATGGCTCTAGCTCTGGATTATTACTGATGCTACTGATCCTATCGATGCTAGTGATCGTGCCACTGATCTTTGGGTCCATAAATACAAATTGCGCCATAACCTCGATACTAAATAAACCGTAAAATGCCCGAAGCCCTTTGGCTGAACAATTTAACCCCGGACAAGGGAATGGGTAATGCTGGTGGTGGACTGAAGACTGCGGACCGAGGACCGAGAACCGAGAACCGAGAACTGTGGACTGTCGACTATGCACGGGGGCCAGGGGCAGGGGCCGGGGGGGAAGGGGGCATTGGCATTACGCTCCGTCGAACGATTCAATCAAAGTAAAATGGCGTCTGTTGGCCATTAGCGGGCTCTCGATTTTGTTGAGGGCCGATCAAAGCAAATGCACATACAGTATACCGTAACTGTATGTATGTATATGGCATTATACTTATGTATATATATATGCATATACAGATCTGTATAGATCACTATAAGTACAATAGATAGATATTGTATCTGCTGCGGCATTTTGTCTGGAAAGTGAGATCTTTGATGCTGTTTGTTGTTGTGGTTTTTGTTGCTTGTTGTTGTTGTTGTTGCTGTTGTGTATCTGCTTTTCATCACCCACACTCATTCAATTAACGGTTAATGCAGCAACGGCACCGTCCGCCATTGCTTCGCTTCTATCGAGCGATTACAAATTTAAATTCGATGGCGGCCCCCACCTGCCGTTTACCTGTACTCCTCCCACCTTTCCTACAGTCAAAAAAACACAAAAAACAATAAAAAAAAAACACAACAAAAACAAAAAACATAATTAAAAAATCAAAACATAAAATTTACTTACATTAAAAGAAAAATATGTATATAAATAAATGTATTAATAAATAAACGCATCTACAAATAATTAATAATATTTATTAAGTTAATTTAATCTGAAAATATTAAATTATTTCAAAACTTAAGTGCTGCAATTTAAAATTAAAAAATAAATATGACAAGTTTTTGAAATTTATTATACGTAAATAATTAAATTATTTTAAAGAAAAAACAGTTTCAATTATTTAAAAATTTTTTATTTAGAAACGTTTTAAGACAAGTTCACAATAAAATTATTTATAAATTATATTATATAATTATATTATATTATATTATATTATATTATAGTTAAATCTAAATAAATAAATTAATTAATAAATAAAAAGGGGTTTAAGATAATTTGCAGTCAAGCTTGCGCCAATTGTTTTAAATAATAATTGAATAATTTAATGAAACAAATATTTGCTAATTATTTTAATTACCTTTCGATGTGTTTTTTTTTTTTTTTTTGTTATTTTGTGTTTCCTAAAAAGTAGCATACGTTTTTTTTTTTGAGTGTACACACCCTTAATACAATTGATTATTCGAGGGGTTTTTTGCTTTGTTTTTTTTGTTTTTCGTTTTGTTTTTGTTTTTGTTTTTGTTGTGTTTATCTGAGAATTGTTGTTATGCTATGGATGCGGATGCCTTGGGCATTTGCTAGATGATTATTCCATTATAAATCTTAAGATCCAGTTAAGTCCAGGATTCACATTGCCCATTCGAGTGCTCTGTTGTTTCTCCATGCGATGTTTACAATTATTTTGAGTTAAGTAGTTTGCGGTTTGTTTGGCTCTACGTCTTTTTTTTCCGCCAGAACCCCAAAACGTAGCCAGATCTATGCACAATATATACATACACGTGCATACATACACAAATTTACCATATACATATGTATGCTATATAAATAATTTATATTTAGTTCAATTTAACTGAATTATGGTAAACTCAAATTGCTTCATAATTTTTGTTATTTATAAACTATTATTAAAAAAAATAAGAAAACAAAACAAAACAAAACAAAAATTGTATACTATCATAGAAAAACTCAAAATCATTTAAGACAAATCTTAAGAAATATTATCAAAATCTATTTGTTGTTGTTTTTATATTGATTTTGATTTATTTTAAAATTTAATATAGTTAATTTGTATGTTTTTGATTTAAATCTATTGAGTATAATTTTATTTTTTTATATCTTTAAAATTGAAAATAAATAATATAAATTCTAAAAACAAATTCTTAAATTATCAAAATTCTAAACTTGACAAATTGATGGATATGAATCAATCAATCAATCATTATAAATAGTGATAAGATTCTTTATGTATGAAGATATATTCTTGTATGTACTTATTAATATCTCAAAAAATAAATAAATAAATAAAAATTAATAACAATAATGATAATAATAAATAATAATAATAATAATAATAATAATAAATAATAATAATAATTATAACTAATAAATAATTCTCATCATTAATAATAGCATGTTTTTAATTTGTTTCAATTGCAGAAAATTGATATATGATGTGATATGATATGAAATATTCCGATAAGATATCGATCTATCTATATGCCTTATGGTACAGTTTTGGCAACGAGTATCGTTTACTCAAATATGGAATACACACATACACACATGCATATATTGCATAATATATAATATATACTTAATATATATACTTATAATTGTATATTATTTTCTGCTCAATTTGCTGATTTACTATATATGTATGCTACAATGAGAATTTTTTAGGTTTTAAACGAGATTTTGTGGATGGAATCGAAATGAAAACCAAAATTGAAAAAGCAAAAAAAGAAAAATCTCTTGACAAATTGAGAAAACGTATCTGAAACAATCGTCCACATCTGGTGGTCAGACTGTCCGCCCACTTCAACAATCATTTCTTGCAATTTTTCTGATTCTTACGTATATTCGAGATAATGCTACGCGACATACGTCCGGCTGTTAGGCGCAATCCTGCGCGATACGCTGGCTGCGGCTTCTCATCAAGAAAATGCTCACCAATCAGTTCATCCATATGAATATCCTCTTTATCCGACTGCATCGCTGCGTACTCCATCGCAGTGACACCACATTCTAGCTCACATTTTTCAACCAATTGCTTGGCATCGGCAATTAGTTCATATACCTTTAAATTTGGCTCTGATAATTTGCGTGGCTTCTTCTTGCCACCTTTGGTGCAGCACCAGTAATCGGCCAGAAAGTCGAGCTCATCCGATGATGTTGGTGTCGACTCCTCATCGATATTGTTATTGTTGTCGTTGATAACCAATTGATTGGCGCCCTCATGTGCGGTACACTTGACCATAATGGGATCCCTCGAATTGTATGGAAACTTCTTTAAATGCTGATCATAATTGTCGGAATTACGGGCTACATGACGTTGCTTCTGATCGAGCTTATCCAGTTCGATTTCCTTTTCGCGATATTGTTTCGGTGTTAGCACCAACGGCTGCCAGCATAGCTCCAGCGTGGACATGCGGCGCACCCCTTCGTCCTCCAGTATGGTATCATTTGTCAGCAGGCGACCCTTATAGGACAATCGGCTAAATGCCATCGGTACGTTCATGCTGCGCCCAATCCGCATCTTCAGCTCGGCCACATTACGGGAACGATCGGTCTCATATATATTCCTGCGACCATCACGTGTCAGTACCTGAATCTGCAGTTTCCGCATATTGCAAATATCAATTAGAGAGGGCATCTAAACTGTTTGGATTTTTCGTTTGTTTGTTTTTGGACAGTCTCTTTGGAATATATGATTTGATGATGATGATGATGATGCAATTTGTTTGTCCCTCAGTACAATCTGTTTTTAAGCCTTTATTGTTTAATGTTTTCTCAACGAAATGAAGCTCAGGGCAACCTCGTTAATTAAATTATATATTATATATTGTAGTACATCTCAAAAACTTTATTGCGAAAATTGATTGAAAAAGCAAACAAACTCGATTTCACCATTACCACCCACATGATTCATCCAATTAAATTCACAATTTTCACCAATTACAACAAAAATAACAAAAACTTTTTAAGTATTTACATATGTTTTTGTCAGTTTAGTTTTGTTTTTCTTTTTTTTTTTTTGAACAGAAAAACAGTTTATGAAAATATTGTAACTTCTAAAAGATCTGAAGAAAAACTTTGATTTCTTAAGAATATATATATAAATATTTGCGAAATTATTTGAATTTTAAGATTTCATTAATATTAAATTCTGGGTTCCAGTATAGAGAATCCTCGAAAATGAATGGGAATCTTTAAAAATAAGAAATATTTTGAAATTATTCAAGCCAAAAACGCTTTCAAATTATTTATGATATTTATGATAAACATTTAAAATATGTTTATTTTATTTAAATGATTAACAACTCTAAAAAATTAATGTAAAAAATAAAATGAAAACATGTAACAAATTAAAACAAAAAGCAACTTTGTTGAAATTTCGGGATAAAATTGAAATACTTGTACATACATACATACATATGTACATACACATATTTTGAGTCCTTTATTTGTATTGTAAGCAAATAAATATAAAAATGTATATATGTGTATGTGTATGTGTATGTGTGTTTACATAGGATACTCTCTGAAGAACTGTTTCCGCATTTGTCTCATTCAAAATGAATTTAAAGACTAAAGTAATTTCTTTTCCGGAGGCGTTGATAAATTTATGCACCCCATTGGCGGAGCTTCCGGTTCCATAAGACACTTGGATATATATATATATATATATAGTACATACACATATGTATATACGTGCATGTGCATGTGTGCGTGTGCATGTGTGTGTGTGAGTGTGTGTATCTAATGCGGCAAATGTCAACCTTTGGCTAGGCGGATCGTCAGTCCTCGAGGCAGTGGCAAACTCAGTGGCACCTCATAAAATTCATAGAAACAACAACAACAACAACCACAATAACAACAACAACAACAACATCAAATATTGTTACATGCAACTGCATGTGGCAAAATGAAGTGTTTGTTGTTCCACATCAAAGGAATAAAAACGTTTGACATTTAATTTTTCTTTTTTGATTTTTGTCTTGTTTTCGATCTCATTTTTATTTTATTTAATTTAAAATGTGCAAAAAAAAAAAAATTAAAAATTAAAAATAAAAATAATATAATATAAAATATTACATATTGATAAATTGGAAAATGTCATTCACAATGCACAACTGTTGCCTTGCGGCATTTACAGGGACATGTTGATCAGGCCGCAGGCGAGGAGCAGGGCCATCGAAAGGATAACAGAGACGGCGCCATCACGTGCGATCGGTATCAACGTGTCATTGGCACGCAAAAAGTTGCAGCTTGGTCCATCGCAAACGTAGCAGTTGCCATCCTTGATGCACTGCTTGTTCGCATGGGCGGAAGTGAGACAGCCACGCTGGAAGGAGCCACCGGCCAAACGTTGACTATTCCGGATGTAGCACTTGTCGGCCAGACGATAGATGGGGCACACTTTGCCGCTGGCATAATGATTGACGGCACATTTCGAATCGGTTGAATTGCCAGAGCACTGCAAACACTGGGCACGATTCTGGGGAAAGATCTGCCTATTGCATCCTGATACAAATTCACAAACCATGCATTCCAGCTCATTACGGCAGTTACCCAATGTGTTCATATCCAGCTCACTGGCACAACCGCGAATGGTATAACCATCTATTGTAATCGAGGAAAACAGGAAAATAACAAGAAAAATAAATAATAAATGCAAATGAGTTAGTTAGTCTATGTTATATGTATATGCAATAGAGTATTCAAAATACTCAATCAATTGAATAGAACTTCAACTCACTCAGCACGCGCGTATAGCATTGTGTATTATTCGCCGAACAGTTTTTGGTCATAATATTCATCGGATCGACGGCGCAACGTTCATCAGTCTGCGAGTGGCATTGCACGCAGTCGAATGCGGCGACAACTGTGTTGGTATAGGTAAATGGTTAATAAACTTTTCATTAATATTATTATTCATTAAAATGCATTTTTTGGTTTTTTTTTATTTATTTCATTTCACATTTAATTCTTAGGCTATACATACATATATTTGATTTGATCATAAATTGTTGTTGGCAACAAGCAATTAATTAATACATTTTTACCAAAGTATTTTTTTAATTTAATTCAAATTATTAAAAATTAATTTTGAAACTTGATTCTCTTGCTTTCAACTATTTTCGAATATTCTTCTTTTAAACAATTATCTTGAAGGTTTACTTCTTATTTTTATTAAAAACTATTAAATTTCATGAACTAGCTTAACTAAATTTTAATTTCAATTCACATAATATTGTATGTTTCGTTTCTTTTTGAAATTATTATAAATAAATATATGTGCATATGTACGTACTAATTACATACATTTAATTTGAATAATTCAAGAAATCGGAAGAAATACTTATTTAAATTTGTATTTTAATATCATGTAAATTATAAATATGTACATATGTATGCATGTATGTAATTGTTTATTTATATAAACATTTTAAATATATATAAAACTACATACATACATACATATTTATGTAATATATGTAACATGTACTTATAATAATATAACATACATACATATACAATAAATACTTTTAAATTGTTCTTCATGAATCGCTTTTTTCTTATTTATTTATATACACATACAAAAAAACCTTTTGGTGTTTTTTTTTTACTTTATAAGGAAGTCATATATGTATGTACTAACATGTGATGTATGCATGCATGTACATACATACATACAAATGTTTGTGTGCATTTGCGTGTGTAATTTCGCAATTAATGTAAATCTTAATTCATGTGATTTTCATAAAATAATCTTTTTGTTATTTCTTCATACGTATGAAGATACATACATATGTATGTATGTATGTATGTGTTTGCATATGTATGTATGTACATTGCCCCGCTGCTATCTCCGGTTCCCTTAATTATTTATAGTAGCTTTGTATTACAGTTAATCTTAATAAATACATATGTATATACATAAATATAGAATAATGAAATAAGTTTTATTCAATTACATGTACTATAAATATACTACATGTATTTATTATTATATATTACAATATATTCATGTATTTATGCATGTATGTATGTATGTATGTACATATATTCTATCCCGTCGACTAACACCCTCGCCTCAACTAGCCATGAGTTCTTATCAATGCACACACATACACACACATACTTACATATATGTTACATATGAACGCATTAAATACGTAAATGCATACAAATGCACGAATGGTACGCTCGTACATACATATGTATGTGTGTATATGCGTATGCATGCATGATGCATGTAAGTATTGTATGAATGTATGAAAAGTGACTTTTTTGATTGTATGAGTCATTCTTCGTAAAGTGACGAAAATATCATGAACGTAGAATAATCATACAAATGAACATATGAATGTATGTATGTATGTATGTACATGCTTACATTTATACGTATATACATACATATGTATGTGCATACATTCATATTTGTTTAAATGGCAGAATATTTGGTAACATTGAAAGTTATAAGTCTATTACAATTCGATAGAAAAGATAAGTTATTCGGGTTATCAGATAAAGAAATAGTACATATATATATATACCATATGTATGTATGTTATTTCACGGTTTGAAACATATTTTCAAATATGTACATATGTACATAAGCCGGGCCGGTGTTAGCCGTTTATCAAAACAATTCATATATACCACATATATACATGCATACATATACAGTTTACACTATTTAGCCACCTTCAAATATAAACATGCATACACACATACATACACATATGCACGAACTTATCGATACCTGAAGTATATATGTTATGTACATACAGTATCAGTGTCAGTATCTGTACATAAGGATAAGATACTATGCAGGTAGATTACAAATAAAAAAGATAACACTAGTCACAGAGGTTAGAATTACGTAACTCAAATGCCCTAAAAAAGGTTGAAAAAAAAACTAAGAAAAAATATTACCAATTAAATTATTTATATGTACTTCAATACGGATTTACTTAATGTTAATCATTTTATATTTATCTTCACTTGGGCCCAAAATAAAAAAAAAGTGATATCAACAGCTTAATGATGAAATTTCACTTTCAACCGATCGACCGATGATATAGCAGCTGCTATATGATATCACAGGTTATACGATTCAGAAAAAGTAAACATCTGTTTCGTCAAATTGCATTATTTTTTAAAACGAAAACTTGCCTAGAAACAGGCATTTAGACGCACAGAAATCTCGTTATAATTTTTTTCTTTGGTTAATAATAAACTTACAAAAAAAGTAAATAAATAAGTATAAATTAAAAATGCTTTTTACCACAGCTATTATATGCCAAAAAGGCAATTGCAACAATAACCAGCATATTGAACTTCATATTGAGTATATATTAAAATCGATTAAATGTTTTTATTATATGCACTAATTTTTTATTATTATTTTTTTCGAGTCGTTTTTATCGCACCCCTTTTCAACCGTACGGACTGATGCTCAAATATAAACTGATCGTATTATTAACCGCCGAGTATCGTTCTAACGGACTTTTAGCAGTATTTACTTCTGTATACATATATGCATACATACATATACATTCGCACATATGCATACATGTACACGCATAGATAACGATTAACTTGTTGATGACTCGTTCTTCAACTTGAGTAACATTTGGAGCTAAACGACTATCTTATATGTATGTTAAGAAAGTACATATGTATGTATAGCTGCATGTGTGTATTATGTCTGTCAATATGTTTCCATTATTTAATCAGAGGCAGCGGTATTTTCGTGAAAATTTTCTGATATCTATCCAAAAATAAATATTGAATAAATCATTGATTAAAAAAATATTAGTTAGTTTTTTTAATCGATTTTTTTCGCATACAAAAAAAATTATGTTTTTGTATGTTATATATATTTATTATGTATGAAAGTGATGTAATTAAATATAATATAAAATAAAAATATTATAAACATTGTTTGATAAACCGCCGCAAAGGCTTTTTAGCAATAATTTAAATTACAACTGAATTTACACGTCGTGTGATTTTGCCGATATATCGATAAGAATTAATCAATAGCCTTGCCACCCCGGTGCAAAGTACGCACACAATCAGGTGTTTTCAGAAATATGCATAAAAAGTGACTTAAAAATTTAATTCATTTGATATTCGTCATTTGGTATTGTGATTAATGTGGTTAACTGTTTCAATAATTCAAACCACTGCACGTACGTCAATAGGGACATGACGACCTTAATTGTGTGCGTCTGCGATTATTGGCAACGCCGCCACTATTATAATCGCCAATTGCTCCAGCTGACCAACGATGCCGGCAAGGATCAGAGCAAGAATGGAACAGTTCGCCGTCTGCCATTGAAATTAGATGCTATCTGCGCCAATTACTGGCTACGTGAGCTATTCCAACAGAAGGTGTTGCGTCATAAGCTACTACATGATCATGGCGTGGAACTGTTGTGGTTGGAACTGCAAACACCTGAACGCGATACGATTGATTACAGATTTGCAGATATGCTAGCGCATACCATATGGGAGCATATTGAGGTCGAGCACTTGATGTCCTGGCTATCCACATTGGGTGGCGGCTTCTCAGCTTTGGGTGAACAATTTGAACGATGCGTAAGTGGGAACTCGTGTACAATTTCAATTTCAAACTCAAATTCAACATAAACTTACAGGCAGAAACGGCAGGCAAAATTTCAATAAAGCAACTAACAATTGGGATGCGATTAGGTGATCCCTTCCTCCAGGCACGTTGCAAGCTCTACTACAGCATATCGTTAATCCAGCGCGGCCAACTGCGCCGGGCGAAGCATCTAATACGCTCCGAGTATCAATTTGTTCGTAAACATAAAGAGCATGATCAACGTTTGTTGCGAATGTGCCTAGGAATTTGGTTGAGATTGCGTTTTGAATATGATGAGAGACGCCAGCGAAAACGATTAACCGTTCACTCCAATTCATAATTGTGTAACATATGTGCATCCACAATTGTATGTACTATATATCTTTATACATATGTATGTATTAATTTAAGCTAGAAAATATATATGTATATATTTGTATGTGCATCAAATATTTGTGATTATATCCAGCCGTCGAGGGAGATCTAACATATTCTATTTGTATTGTGAGTACGGTATATATGGTATATCATTCTGCCTATTAACAATTTCCTTTAATTGTTACCGTTACACAGTTACCAAAGAATAATATTTCGAAATTAAAACAATCGAAATGATTTTAGATATATGTTTGATACAAATTTGTCAAATTTGATTGAAGCACGGGCGTGTAAAACTGGAAACAGATGAAAGTTAATAAAAACAAAAATTTACATTGCATTTAATATATTTTTATTTATATTACATACATATACACATGCATATATATATGTACATTCAATTTATTTATTTATATGTACGTATAAAATGAGTTTTTAACATTTCAACTGCGTTTGATCGGCACCAAAAGAAAAACAAAAAGAAAAGAAAAGAAAAGAGAACAAACAAAAATTTGAAATACCAACGCAGTTTGTTTTTTTTTTTTCTAATCGGCCATATCAAAACAAGAAAACTTTATGTATTTATTCTATGCTGGTTTGTCTCATTATGCATGTTTTTTTGATGTAATAATATATTTATATGTATATGTTTATGTATATGTAGAATAATTAATTAATATATAATATAATATGTACTATCAAAAGAGAATTGACGTTACAAGGATGTTTGTATATGTATATGTATATGTGTACTTGTATATATGTATGTATGAATATGTGTGTAACCCATAGAATTGTATAATATCAGCCGAGTCAACTTAAGCATTTGACTACAAATTGTGTAAATATATGTACATGTATATACGTACGTACATATATACATACAATGATATATACATATATAGACAAGAGTATAAAAAACGAAAAATATCTTTTCAAACAAACAAAAAAAAAAAAGTACAAAGCTTGCATAAAAAATATTTTTTTTTTTGTATAAGGTGATGGCCGAAAACCCAAACAGTTTTTATTACATTTAATTTGTAATTGGTTATTGCTTGTAGAGTGCTAAGTGGTTGCTATTGTTATTATTATTAATATTATTGTTGCTGTTGCTGTTGTTGTTGTTGTTCGTGTAAAGCTTTTGAAATTTGGCTGGAAACCATTTATTGCGCCAACGTGCCCATCGGATCCCAGGCGGGTAGTACAATAGGATCCATATCAAAGACGCGCAACACATCCTCGGGCACGTATTTTTTGTCGACAACCACCTCAAAGCCGAATTCCCTAAACCAATCGGCGCACATAACCAGATAGCCTTTCTCGCCACGATCTTCGCCCCAGGAATTCTCCACACGCAACTTATGCGCAACACCGTTTTTCTGCGAAAATCCAAATGCAAAGAAAGAGAATATAGTACGATATGATATGATGTTCAAGGATATTTAAGGAATTGTTTTTATAACATACATCCACAGAGACGGCGGTAAAAACCATGGCATGTGTCATTGCTGATTCGCCATAGATGAGTCGATCCGCCTTGGATAACGTTGTTTGTATGTCGATGTCGAAGACCAGCTTGAAATTATGGCTGCACATCGATTCGAAAGAGAGAGAGAGAGAGTAAACGACACGAGTAAGAGAGAGAGAGAGAGAGACACGTAAATATGATTATCAATTATTTGATATATATAGAAAATATAATTTAAATTAAACTTACACATCCACATCCTCGATACCTTGCTTTGAGGCGAATCGCTTGCTAACCTCACAGCCAAACCAGACAGCCTCACCCGCTTTAAGGGATTTCGTTACCATGGCCAGCAACAGTTCGACGGATTGATTATTATATAGTACCGGCCGGCCGCCAACAACATTGCCCAAACAATCAACGGTATAGGCCTGATCGTAGCTGCTTGTCGGACGCGGATCGGTGACCAGGCACACTTTATCCTCGACATTGAAATATGGCTTAACATAGCGTTCATAAAATGATATCGAACTAATAGGTCCAATTGACTGATAATTCTTCGATTTGTCATAGTATTCCCAAGTAAAGGTCTCAGCGGGTATGCACAAGCAAATGCCGACCACCTTATAAATTTCGGCCATTTGTTCCTGTATCTTGTTCGCGATATCCTGCTCACTGGGCTGTCGCTCCATCAGTTCTCGCAGATGACGCGCATATTCGCGCAACTATAATTAATAATTATAATTATATATAATATATATGATACAAGTTACAATTATTGTTATATTAATAATATAATCGGATGAGTCACCTTGCTTTTTAATATGGCATTCAAACGTATGCTGGACTCACAGCTAAAGCTCTCCGGAAAGCATTTCTTTGGCATCAAACCATGTTTGGTTATTAGATTGACCAGCATATCCCACTGACCGCCATCAGAGGTGGGATCAAGTAGCAGAAATGAGACAAGCCGTCCATCAACTTCCTCGCCACGTTGTGCTGTCTTAACAATGTTATTTAAAAAATAATTGCAGCGTTCAATTTTATCCCAATAGAATAGAAATGCCTGCGAGAATTCAAATTCATCCAGGTTATAATTCTTCATGAACGGCAGGCGAATACAGTTAAGCGCTGCAAATAGCCAACAGCGACCGGAACTGCGTTGATTCGTAACGGGTTTACCCTCCGGCTCCACCTTGTAGCTGAACACATGATTGGTCGTCTCCAGGGCTTTCCGCGATAGGCACACATCAAATGGATCCACTCTGGAGCACACATTCTGCGCCAATAGATTCTTCGGTTCGCTATAAAAATTCTCTCGCCATTTTCTTAACAACTCCTGCGTAATAACGCTGCTGCTGCTGGTACCGATCTGATTGGCTTTCTTTATTGCGATACTGGTGGCTATCGTGGTATTATTGTTGGTGCTGCCATTGCCGCCGCCACCTAGGATGATATCGTTATCAGCTGAAAGTATATGAGGACGGATATTGGCATTGGTACTCGTATCGCTATAAACATCCGCTGAGCCGGCATATTCGCTTGCAGCTGTCACGGCTTTTACCCCCTGTGGAAGCTTCATTGAGCGAGCGAACCAATTTAACATTAAGGCTAAGGCCTAATACAAATGAAAAAAAAAAAAAAAACATTAACTAAATATTGAAAAAAAAAACTAAGCAACTAAGCAAAAAAAAAAAAAAGAACTAAAAAAAACTTACAAACGTAATTGATCAAGTTATTTGTTGTTCAATTTTTTATTTCTTGTTTTCAGTTTTTATAGCCAATTGACTTTAAGCTTTAATCACGCAACTGTTAAATCTGTTCTTACGGTAAACTGGACATATGTATGTATGCAGATGTAAATATCATATTATTTCATTATAAACCTGATGTCTTAACATTATTTAAATTACAATGTATTTTCCCATTACAATTATATTATTATTAATTTTCGTAGATGTAAAGACAAAAAAAGAAAAGAAAAACTTATGCAGAATAAACATTAAAACACACGATAAAAAAGAAGTAATTAAATAGACATATGTACATACATACATACATATAGCATGATTCTGCAAATTTTTGAATGTATGTACATACACACACATCCATATATGTATATGAATTTTGTACGATATAAACAAAAGAAATAAATATACACACACACACAAAGGCGATCGTTGAATCTAATGCTTTGTGTCGTATGCATGTGTTACATGCGTACATATGTGCGTATGTATGTATGTGCGTATGTATGTATGTGCATGCATTTGCAAGGAGTCTGGTATTTTAACGAAACATGTATATGTACATACATACATACTACATACATATGCGCGCATAAACCTAAATTGGAATTGCGCGCAAAAGTATGGGTGTATATATATATATATGTACATACATAGAATTAACAGCTGCAGCCAACATGCATGCATACATATGTGTGTATAGGTGTGTTACACTCTGCAACAATGAGTATACACTTTTTGCCATATGCATTGTTAATAAAAACAATATGAACAACAACAATCATGACGGGACAGTCGACCCCCTTCCACCCATAGACAAGTATTTATTGTTTGATTTCTTGAGTACATACTCTTCGGCAAATGTATGGTATACATGTATGTATGCATGTGTGGGCGTCAGTACTAAACAACTATTTTTCTTCTTTCCTACTCTAACATTATGTGCATGGCAACACTGCAGGGCATATAATGGTATAAACCAGCGATGCCAGATTTCGCATTGCAACACCAATGAAAGATAAACACAAAACAGCTAGAAAAAAGGCTAATTATCTAAATGTTGCTAAACAAATTCAAAATATTAGATATTCGGTAGTTGGTCCTTACCACGATTGTATGTACAATTACTTATGTATTATGAATATTTAAATACAATACAGTTAGTGAAAAAAATTGAATTAGACTGTAGCTAGTTAAATTTCCACTGTGCACCAAATACTACTATCACGTTCTGCCGACAATTGATAACAATAATATACAGGCATATGTATACATATAAATATGCATACATACCATATACATACACATGCATTTATGTACATACTTCTACAAAATAGACTTACTACGTTTGCAATATATACATACATAGCTAAATGTATACAGAACAGGGAAAATATCACATATCGGAGATTGATCAGAATTATATGTTGACAATAATTGTTTATACGTATGTGTATATATGTACAAACGCACACACACACATACATACATTTTAATAAGCGGTATCTAAGTCGATTCTTTACGAATGTATCCGCAGAAAAAAAGATTCCATTATTAAACAGATAATAATGCCATGAAAACAATGCTATGGTCAGCATTATCAAGATAAATATTGCAATATGAGCAAAAAAAAAGAAAATACTTGGAGCAACATTGGCTGGATGACTATTTTCTTTTTATCTGAAATCGTGAACAATAGCGTAAGGCACAGAGTTTCATGAGTTAGACGAAGGGCGAGGGAAGGAGGGGGCCAGTGAGTGCAGAGTGCAATTAAACCAGTTTAATGGCACGCATTCATATATGCATGCGTGTATGTACATACTATATATGTATATATACATACGCGTGTATATAGTATTAAATAGGTTGTAGGGCAACGGAGCGTTAGGATATAGAGAAAGAATTGAGAAACGGGGGATAATGTACCGTTTTAAACTTTCGCGCAAACTGGCGGCGCTTTGCTTGCTGCCAGCCATTAATCTAACCAACCAGCAAAAAAAAAAGGGTTAATCAAAGATAGCTTGATCAGCAGCAGCAGCAACAACAACAAAACTTGTTTGTCCAGCTTATTTTGGTAGTGTAAAAGAAACAACAACAACAAAAAAATTGGGTGAAATTTTACTTTCGTTGCCTTTATTGTTGTTTTCGTTGTATTGGGGCGTCAGCAAGCTACTTCTCGCTCCCACCCGCACAAAATGCCAGGCAATGCCAACAACGGTAACGGATACGGAACTGTTGAACAATGCCAGAACTAAAAAGATGAATTTTTCTTTAGCTATTTAGCTGATGATGCTGTTGAAAACTTTTGTATAATTTACTTTCAAATATATGCAATATCCATTGTATGATTTAACACTTACACATTTTTGAATTTGAAATGCACGATAATATTTTTTTTAAATTAGTAATTGGCGTTTGTTTGTTGTGGCTGGGGGTGTATGCACTTTACAATTTTACACTAGTTATAAATATATGTATATATATAATGCATATATGCAATATGTATGTGTATATATTTTATTTTTTTTAAATTTATTTATGCACTGCCAGCAACTTATTGCTACTGGTAATTTTGTTCTCTGTTACTGCGTTTTTAAATTTATTTGTGGTGTAAAAAGAAAACTGAAATGTTTGGGTTTAGACCGAAATACGAAACAAGAGTCCAAGACAAATGCCGAAGAGTATCGATACCGCGATGGGGCGAGCTGTGTTGCCAGACTGCATGTATGAATATCGATATAGTATCGATATGCAAAATAGGCAAGTTAATTTTTTTTTGTTGGTATTTTGTGCAGCTTCCTGCGCGCAGCCCTGTTGTTGCTTTGTCGCGTGAGTTGTTGTTGCTGCCAGCCTGTCTGACTGCGTGCCTGTCGACTGCTTAGCGAGCAGGTAGCGATTTTTTTTTTGAATATCAGCAGCCCAGGGCATCCGTTGGTGGTTTAGTTTTATTTTTTTCCTTTTGTTATTGGTTTTTTAAAAAATATTTTTTGTTAAGAAAGCTGGTAAGCGTAAGCATAAAGCGTGCATGGATAATAAAGAATCTGCATCTAGTACGTTGCATGGTGCGGCTCCTGCAGCCATAATGAGTGACAACAGCAGCACCAGTAACAACAACAACAACAACAGCAACAACGACAGCAGCAACAAAAACGACAACCCCACTAATAGCAACAGTGCTAGCAACAATAATAACAAGAACAACAGCAACAACGACAAAAAAAATGAAGCTCCAGAGAATTCAATGTTCATGTATTATATGGAAAAATGTTATGTACTGCCATCAGAGCTAAAGAATGACATTGTATACTGCCAGCGCTCAATGCGCGACTTTCTCAAAGTGCACGGGGTGAGTAACAGTTGATAGCAAATAGCGAAGCGAGCCAAGTAAAAATGAACTTTATATATCACATTCTTTTTTCCTCCTCCTTCTGCCCCATTATAGCTGGTGTCCGATGTATTCAAGGAACAAGCTGATGCGGTAAGTTCTTTTTACTTATTTTGTATATCCTGGCATAATTGCTTACGCACCTCTATGCTTTTGCATGTATTATGTACATGTGTGTGTGTGTGTGTGTGTGTGTGTATATATTATACAATACATACATATATACACATTATATGTGAGTATGTATGCATGCGGATTCTTAGAAATATAAATATAAGTACATACTTTTACACATACATACATACATACATACATATATATATTTTCTTTGTTTGTTCAGGGTTGCCAACTCTAAGAAGTACAGCAATCCCTCCCCCTTCTCCCCCCTACTTCATCGACACCTTATAAATACTATATATAAATAATTTTTAGCTTATTTTTGAATCCCTTACGTTTGTTTTCTCAATTAATTTACGATATTAATTTGGCTTTTAATGCGTTGTCCCTTTCGTAATAGCAAAAGAAAATAAAGGAAATGGGGAAGCCCCAAAAATGTTAATCAAATTAAAAACTTTTGAATATGAATAGAAAAAGAACATACATACAGACATACATACGGTATATACAGTATATTTGGTTTGTTGAGTGCACACCGTATTAATTGTGTTGTGAAATTTTATATGTATGTGTATATGTATGTATGTATGTATGTAGGCACGACACGTATTCAAGTCTATGTATGTATATGATTTCAATTTAAATGTTCGTTTTCGTTTTCTTGTTTTTATGAGATTTGATCATTATTGCATACTTAAAATTAATAAATAAATATGTATACATACGCGTATGGGTATGTACACATACATATGTTGTGCTTGATATGAAATTTCTTTAGGATCCGGTGCAAATGCAGCGCATACTGGATGAACTGGAAGCGGAGGTGTATGAAATAAATGCGGAACAGCAGTTTTTGATGCTACGCCTGAACGATGATCTGGATAAATTTTATAAAAAGCTCGAGGAGAACAACATTCAGACAGTACCTGAGCTGGGTAACCAGTACATTTCCAGCCTGATAGTGCCTTTGATTGGTGATGCCACATACACGATATATCCACAATCTGTGTTGTCGCGCGATAATGAGGAGGCTCTCATCCGTAAGCATTTCCTTATCTCACAGGATGAAGAAGCTAGCGATGAGCCACTAAAACTTACCGATTTGGATGATGTACCCCTATTGCTAGCCAATTCACAAACGAATGAGATTAAAAGCAAGGATGGGATAATTGAATTAAAGATAGAGCGACAACTAGATAATAAATCGCCAGATAGCCAACGCGAATCCCGTGAGAACTTGGCAACGATAAAACCACCGCCTGTTCTATTGCAGCCACCACCACCATTGGAGCAGCCGCATTCACTAACATCACGTAGCAGATTGCCAGCCGAAGAGCTGGCCATGCAGCCACCGCCACCATTGACCATGTCCAAGCAACGTTTACCAAATGTAGATCCAAAGGAGCCGGAAGAGAGCGTGCCAGTGTTACCGTCCGATATTGACTCCAAAGAGGTGCTAAAGGCCATGCTAAAGGAGTCGCTAGATGTCATTCCAGCTAAGCCGCAAATGGCATCCATTTCAAATGAGCTGCAAGGAGCCATTCCAAAGCAGCCGCTAACGCCCGACTTTGAAGTAGCTCAAAGTCGCATAAATCTACGGCAAGCGCTGCGACGTGCTCGTAAAACTAAACAACAGCCGCGACAATGCGATGAGGGTGATGGACTCCAGTTGAGCATAGATAGACCGATTGAGGCATCACAGCGGCTGAGCTGTTCGCCCGCAAAGTCTAAACCAATTAAAGGATCGGAAACTGTAAGCGCGACGGTCGCATCGACTCCAACTGTGAGTGCAGCCGGATTGATGGCCAAGAAACCGATATCGAGCAAACAGTATAAGACGCGCAACTCCTTTGGAGCTGGGCGTAAGCCTGTAACTCCGCCACCTTTGACGAGCAAGGATCAGGGTTCAGCTGTCGGAACTGCAGCCGGCGGAGCGGAAAATGTAATTGCATCAACGGGCAGTGGGGGGTCATCAGGTTCCTCTGGCTCATCAGATGATTCTCACCAGGAGCTTGAACTAGAACAGCAGCGTCTGTGTGCTTCAGCCGCACAGTGGCGCGATGAGCCACGGGAGACACGTGTGCTACCCGTGGAGTACGGTCGGGAGCATTTCCTTGGCCTTTTCCAACTGTATACGCACGAAATGGTTAAGAAGTTGTGCCAGCGCCACTCGAAGCGAAAGCGTCGGACCGTACAAAACGCCAGCGGTGTTGACTTTCACTATGGCCAGCAGTTGGCTAATATCGATGCTGTGCGTCAAAAGAAGCTCAAGGACAAGCCAGAGTTTTTATTATCGCCCAAGGAGAAACGTTTGCAGGCCAAGAAGGCGCACAAGGCGAACGCTGCTGCTGTTGCTGCCGCAGCAAGAAATCGCAAGAGCAAAAGTAAAACGCCTGAAAAAGTGGAGGAGGAGCCAGTGACTACCACCTGCGGGGAAATTTCACGGGTCGCAAAGAGCGTACAAGTAAGGCCTAAATAGTGTAACAGTAAAGATAAAGATAAAGATAACGATCACAATTCACTTTCCCCATTGACTTACCTAATCCTAATTTAATTAATGGAATACATTAATATTTATGTCTATCAAAACATTTTTAAACATGAGATACAAACTTGTTATTTATTATTATTTATTGTTAATATTAGTATTATTTTATTATTTTTGTTTTATAAAAGTATTGTAGTCATTCTCATTATTTAACTCATGGCTTTAATAAATTATTAATAAATAATATGCTAAATATGAATTGAAGAATTTCTAATTTAATACAACTTATTATTATTTTGTAGATAAGTTAAATACGCCCCAGAACTGCCATGTTGATCAGGAGATGAAGACAAAGAAAAGGATTCTACCGCTGCGGGACTCATCCTTGGTCACATTCATCTGGAAATTATGGGGGGGAGGGGGATGTCGTTGGGCAGGACTAAGACGTTTCTTAATAGTTAAAAATGGTTTTATATATATATAAAACATATATATATATATATATATATACATAATTATAGTTTTAAAAACTATTGGCAGTCTTTAATGTGCCTCCATGCACTGATCTGATTCGCCCATTGTTGTAAAATGTATACTGACTTTTTTTTCATATGTATAATACTATATATATATGTATATCTTTTTTTATTTTTGATTTTGTTTTTTTTTTTTTAAATAATTTATTATATATGTGGAAAGTTTCTAATTACATATAAGTGAAATACATTGTAAATACACAAATATAACTGATGAAGGCATATGTTGGGTATTCAATAAAAATAAAAGTAAAAATAAAAATAATAACAATTATAATAATGATTGTAATAAAAAGGATGACAAAATAAAAGGAATGAATAAAATAAAAAAAAAACATGCAACAAATTATGTCAAACGAGAATACAGAACTAAATTCTCAATTTTCTTTACGCTCATTTTGTTGCCTGGTCGTCATAAGCGATGCTAACTGTATTTTACCATTTTACCATACGCCCAGCAACAAAGAATGCGATTGTATGCGTTCGGTCCCAAATGAAAACTTGTTTTGCAGCCCTGGCTGGCTAATTGTAAATTAAATATCATTGAATAGATCAATATTAACGATATTATTTTCGCAGAGTTTTATTACAAATATTTTTAATATTTTTCTAATAGGATAAATGTATACAAAGAAACCTAATTTTCAAATTTATTATTTTTTTTGTTTGTTTGTTGATTTGATAAATGTTGGCAACTCTTGAATATAACGGTGTTATTCCAGTCAAATTTTTGTCGCTCATCAGTTTGTGCGGCAATTTGTGTGTGTTAAGTTGAATTAAATCTTTTTGCGTTTAATATGAGTCTACAGGATGAAAGTTTTCCGGACGATGAACTGATCGATAATCTTAGCAATAGCGGCGATTGCCGTGGATATTTCAATGAAAAAATCCACTGTTTAAATCATGAGCAAACTGAACATTTCGAACGCCATGTGTCGCCATTTTTAAATAGCGACTGTTCAGAGAAGACGTGCGCCAGCGATCCAGTTGGCATCGAAGATGGCAAACATGGTAAATAATTAAATGCATATGTATGCATGTATGTATGTTTGTAGATGCGTATATACATATGCATGTGTGCAGATGCGTATATACATATGCATGTGTGCAGATGCATATAAATGTGTAGCGTATCAAGGAGGCTTCTCTTAGGTCTTTAACCTCTTTAATTACATATGTATGTGTGTACATACATATATGTACTATGTACGTATATGTTAATACACACATACATACATACGTGTTTAAATGTACAAAATCAAATTATAATTCAAATCGAAACATTAAACCGGATTTTGTATAAACACTTAACTCATATTTCACAATTTATATATACATACGTATCATATATATATTTTTTATTGATAATTAATTTATGAAGATTATCATATTATAAATCAACACAGAACATAAATTGTATATGTATATGTAAATATGCAGTAGTTTTCCCCTCATGTTTTTTACATATATAATATTAGAAAACGAAAAACTTTGTTTACAATAGATTTGAACGGACCTCGTCGCCATGCCGATTTACAGTTGGGTCGTGGACCAAGCAGCAAGGCTTCATCCTATCAGGATATACATTCGGCGTACACGAAGCGTCGCTATAAACATGTCACCAGCAAGGTGCGCAAATATATACAGG
Source organism: Mulgravea parasiatica (assembly GCA_037075045.1). Classification (NCBI taxonomy): domain Eukaryota; kingdom Metazoa; phylum Arthropoda; class Insecta; order Diptera; family Drosophilidae; genus Mulgravea; species Mulgravea parasiatica. The sequence goes on along the minus strand of JBAMCR010000190.1, from coordinate 8,763 downwards.
ATATAAACGATCAGGAAGATAAGCGTCGCCAATTTCAACGGCATCGATCTATGCCCGAGTGCCTAACGCCCCGGGAACAGAAAATACTAACTGATACTCTATCCGTGGCCCAATTGTCTGACGATTATGTTGCGAATTGGCTCTACAAAGATAGAAAGATCAACGACAATAATGACAGAAACAATGATGCGATATGCACAGAGCTAGAGCAGCTAATGAGTCGTCAACCAGGTTATATCGGTAATGTTAACATGCGTAGGATGGAATCATTATTCAATGTTTTGCCTCCGGTGTCTGTTGTAACAAAGGCCACCCAAACCGATTTGCCCGATCTACCAATAGTATATACTGATGATGCCAATATACCAGATGTGTATGCAGAGCCACGTGTGAATTTAAATCTGAGCGATATAACCTATGACAGCAGCGTTGGATCCATTGAAATTGCACTATTGAGCGTTCCACCTGCAGTTCGACAATTGAAAACGGGCAAATCGATTGTGGCCAATACGAATGCAAAGCCAATCGCTCTTGACTTTAGCAGTGATAGCAACAATGTCGATGTTAATGGCAATGGCATAGGTGAGTTATGGCTAACTGCTCAACTAATTGATAATAATCTCAACATATATTAAATTGTCTTTAATTCAATTGCCGATTGTCCTGTTACAGCTGAAAATGACGCTGAACTGCCGACAAACAATTCCAATCGCATTGCCAGCAACAATTCCGGCAGTAGTCATCCGAGTAGCACTGATTCTGCCATTGAAATTGATCACAACAAGCGGATGGTGCGCCTCAATTTAACTGATCAAACTGTTATTCGTTTCGACAAGCGAAGTATTCACGTTATCGTGCCAATGGACGATGTTGAGACCGCCACATATACCCAAGAGGAGAGCAGCATGTTGCAGTGTATGTTTAATTCTCGAGTTGGCAGACGGAAGCAATCACTGACAACACGCATGTTGCGTTTGCTTGGACCGTGCGCCCGTTGCGATGATCCCAATCAAACAGTTAACTCCACCAATACCACATTTCCACTTCTGAACACCGCGTTGAACTCTTCACGCTGAAATTATGCGCAGGCTCTATATGTTACGCCGGCGTGTACATTTATTAATTATTATTATAACAGTTTTTTTTTTTCCTTTAGCGCGAAAATATGTATTATCCTTTTAAATATTTTAGTTTAGTTTAGCTACAAAGTGTTATATGTAATATTGTATGTCCATAAGTGTAATTGCTTTTTTTTTTTTTCAATTTAAATGTTTTTTGTATTTAAGTTTACTAATTATAGTTATAATGCTTAATAAAGCCCATTTATGCTGAGGCAATTAATCGCGAGCTCTAGCAGTATTCAACATTAAACAGGGAAATTTATTTAAAAATGCGGCACAAATATTTTTTTATTGTTTTTATTTTGTATATAAATATATACAATCTGTTTTGTTATTATTTCTCTTGTTAGTTTAGCCATTTCATTTACGTTTTTAATTTTATCCATTTTTCATTTTATTTAAATATTTAGTGGCATCACAACATTAGTGTTGCCATATTGTTTAAATTATTTAAATTCAACGTGCTTAATTTAATTTAAATAGACCTTTTATAAATTAATCAAAGAAATATTAATTTTTTTGGCTGCTATCTTTTTTTTTTAAATTAATTTAAATATGTAAAAATAATTGCAGACATCGAAAGTAATTTTGGCACATCTCTATAAATATCGATAGTTGGATGAATTGCGCCACAAATGGCAGGCGTCTTGGCCGCAAAATTGTTATTAGAAAATGCCGATCGGTGTATTCAAATCTGTGCGCGAAGTGAGCAGCGAAGATTCGGTAGGATATAACCGTAGGATTTAAGACTTTGCCAGATTTATAATATAATGTTTAATTGTCACAGGTGCATGTGGCAGCGAATCTCTTGAAGGAGAATGCCGGCAAGAAATGGAAGACTCGCGCCTGTGGCGAAAAGTCGGCTTATGTGATTTTAGAATTTGAGGAGCCGCAACAAATTGTCGGTATTGACATTGGCAATGAGCATTCGGCATTTGTTGAGGTGCTGGTCAGCAAGGCTGGCTGCCAGCCGGACGATTTTAAAGAGATTCTTTTCTCAAGCTCATTTATGACACCTATCGAAAGCAAAAGCTCAAACACTGTGAATCGTGTACGTTGCTTTAGTAGCGATGCTCTAACCTCCACATCGCTGCCGGATAAATGGAATCTGGTTAAAGTCATCTGCACGCAGCCATTTAACAGGCATGTACAGTACGGATTGTGCTTTATTAAGGTGCACGTTAATGGTGGAATAGTAAAGCCGAAATCTTTAGTTCCAGACAAGTTTAAAGTGATGCCACGCACCAATCTCTCGGCAGTTGGCCAATTTAAGATGCGCGAAGAATCGCCCGATTCCGAGCCAGATGGCAAAGCCGCATTGTCACTCTTCCAACGCTGGAAGGCGACACGCAACGAGACACCCAGCACAGCGGCTGCTATACGAGATGCCGCAACACCCGCTGCATTGCGGAGATTGAGCGATGCCAAAACAGCAACGGAGAAAATTCAAAAATCACAAAGAGTTGGTCGCGAGTCGACATCGTTAACAAATGAGTCCAAGGCCGAAACATTGCACTTGGACCGCAATCGTGACTCGCTCCTCTTTGGCGATGATACAGCTGATAATCATCGTGATGTTTATGATCTAAATGATGCCACCAGGACTAAGCACAGCTCAGCGGCCGATAGCAAAAAGCAGCGTCTCAGTAAACACATTGAAGCGGATAAGAACAGACGACGCATCGAGTTGGATGAGCTTGAAAAAGAAAAGAATAAAGGCAAACGGCACTCCATTGATAAGCCACAAGCGGCAGCTGCCATAGTTGCACCGGCAGCAACATCTAGCACACGGAAAGAGAGCCCAAAGCCGGCGTCGCGTGGCCAAAAGCGACCCTCCTCGTCTAAAGAGGACGAAGATATTCAGACCAAAAAGCCAAAAGTCCAAAAAGAGAAAGATGATTCAAATGTACGATATGTACCATTTGACCAGCTGCTCAAAGGTGTTGTATTGGTTATTAGCGGCATTCAGGTAAGCCAGGTCTGGAAGTCCTTTTCTCAAATCCTAATCTTATCCAATGACTTTATTATAGAATCCAGATCGGGCGGATCTAAGATCCAAGGCTATGGCGCTAGGTGCACAATACAAAACGGACTGGGACACCAGTTGTACGCATCTGATGTGAGTTAATTTGTTAATTAATTATTATTAATAATAATTATGTATATGGTATATTCTGGTAGAGATTGATTGATTATTTTTTTTGTTGTAAACTTTTCTCGACTTTCTGTTAAATAAATTAAAGTCGGAATATTTTGCATTGCATTTTATTATAAATACAATTATTTTTTGTTTTTGCAGCTGCGCTTTTCGCAATACGCCCAAATATAATCAAGTCAAGGATAAGGGCAAGATTGTGACGCGCACCTGGATTGAAAAGTGCTATCAACTCAAAAAGTATTTGCCCTGGCGTCGTTATGCTTTGGATAAAAGCGAAGCTGCTAAGATTGAAAGTGATGAGGAATTGCACGACGAGTCATTAAAACCCACAATAAATACAATAGATGCAAAAGATGTGGAGATGATGCCTGTAAATAATATGCAAGGGTCGAGTAAAATTGATAACTCCATCGAGGGTAAAGCACAAGAGCTGGATTCCTCTGGCCCTGACACAGAAGACGAACTTGAACGTGTTGCTCTTCGTAAGTTGTGCATTTAGTCCAAGATAAATTAACTATAATATAAATATAAATATATTTGTATATTTGTATATTTGTAGAGAAAAAACTAAAGAAAACGAGCGACGAGAATCAAAACGATTTAAAGACCATGGGCAACGATATGCATAGAAAGGATGTTTCAAGATCAGAGGATATTTATCAAGTTGATACTGATGAGGAGGACTATCTAAGTCAAAAACTTAACTTAAAGCAATAGTTGTTTTTGTTTTGCCATTATCGTGTTTTATGTGCTTGAGTTAAGTTTAAAAGATCAACCGATTGTAATATGCTAGTATCATGTATCATATGTATGTAAATGCACTTTTTTTTAAGCTCTGATAATGTTTAAAATTTTAATATATGGGTGCCAAAGACGTTTGAATAAATGGTCACACTTCAATATAAAAATTTGTCACGAGCGAGCAGTATATTTGGTATTTTAGTTATCGATGAGTATCGATGATTTTAAATTGCAATAGCGTCGACAAGTATGCTATATTTTTTGGAAGCGAACCTTTTATTTTGGAATTTATTTAAATAATTTAATTATATAATAGAACTAAACACAATAAGACATGTGTATAAACTATTTTCAACTTTTACAAAACTGTTGAAAGATGAAATGTGCTAAAAAATACCAGAAAACAAATGTAGACAGTGCAATTTAGAACTGATTGGCTACCAAACTGTATTGATAGCAATCATCGCCTTGCTGCCAGCGTTACCGATTATGCTACCCAATATTAAAATAAAGGACACAATAGGGTGGCTGCACAATTCACTCACACAAAGGCATTCCACAGGATTCGCCTTGGAGTTGGTTTAGCTGCCAGCCAGCGAGTTTTGAGAGCCAGCTGAGACTTGAAGACGCACGGAGAGCGTGTCAAATTCACATTGCGTATACGTATTATTTGATTTGTTTATATACGGTAAAGTATTAATAAATATTTACATATATATAATATAAATCTGCATTTATATACGTTTGATTATTAAATATATAAAACGAAGTGAAAACTAATTTCATCCACTTGATGGGATACAAAGTGCGAAGTGTACACAAAATAATAATTAAAGCTTTGTTCTGTGTCTTTTTGAAAAATCGATAAGGTTCATGCAAATCAAGTGTTGATTGTTGTTATTTATTTGCAGGATGTGTTCCTGAGGACATTCAGCAAACTGGCAGCTAACGATAAAAAGTAAGTACTGTAATTAAATATTTACACATAAAATTCTAATATTGTGTTTTTTTTTTAGCTAAACTTTTATATAGAATTATAACTTAGACGCAATCACAACAAATAATATAAATTAATACAAAATCAAAATGGGAAACGAGACATCGCTGCCAATGGACATGTGCTCCAATTTTGATGCTGACGAGATCCGTAGATTGGGGAAACGCTTTCGAAAACTCGATTTGGACAATTCGGGTGCATTGAGCATAGATGAGTTTATGTCTCTGCCGGAATTGCAACAGAATCCATTGGTACAGCGTGTTATCGATATATTCGATGCGGATGGGAATGGCGAGGTGGACTTTAAGGAGTTCATCCAGGGCGTCTCACAGTTTAGCGTACGCGGCGACAAGTTATCAAAGCTGCGTTTCGCATTTCGCATCTATGACATGGACAATGATGGCTATATATCCAATGGCGAGCTCTTTCAGGTGCTCAAAATGATGGTCGGCAACAATCTCAAGGACACGCAGCTGCAGCAAATTGTCGATAAGACTATTTGTTTTGCCGATAAGGATGAGGATGGCAAAATCTCATTCGATGAGTTTTGCTCCGTTGTCGGTAATACGGATATACATAAGAAAATGGTTGTTGACGTTTAAACAAAGCGGCCAATCGAGATATATATATATATATGTATATGTGTATATACACATATAAATATATATAGACAGATACAGATACAGATACAGGCAATCGCTTATAGTATAAAACTTGAAGAATTTTTTTTTGTTGTTTTTTGGTCGTCGATTCATAAATGTTAAATAAATTAAATGTATGTATGTACCTATCATCTACATGTGTATATATGTATTGTATGTGTGTGTGTGTGTATGTGTGTGTATGTTATATTGTACAATTTGTTGTACTTTAAAAATATGTTAATGCTTCAATATCTGCATCGAGATATCTGATATGAGTGCGTATGCTATAGGCGATATACAGATGTACATGCATACATACATACATACATACATACATGCGTACAACCATACATACACATATATTATATATAATTAAGTATCAGTACGTATCAGTGTAATTATTTATTAAGTACGTGCCAAGAAGCACAACAACAACTAACAAAATACAAGCAACTAACTAATAAAAAAAAGAAAGAAAAAAACAAACAAACAAATAAACAACAAAAACAACTTAAAGAGATTGAAAGAGAAAGAAAAAACACGAAATGAAAAAGAAAAACAAGTGCAACACATGGAAATTCGAATTTTGTACCAATCCCAAAAGCAAGAATCTCAGCTTGAGAATGAGACATTCGGGCCATAAAAAAAATGGATGATACATACCGTATGTATGTATGTATGTACATACATGGATGATATTGGGGATTGGTTATATATGATGAATTTATATACATATTATATATTCCCCCTTACCTCTGCCACTGTCTCTGCCTCTGTCTCATTCTTACTCGCTGCCTGTCTCACTCATCCTCAATGCATACATATGTACATACCCTATGTGTGTTTGTCTTGTCTTATGGTATGTACATACATACATACTAGTATCGAGCACTGGAATAGTTATATAGAACCAAGTATAAGCCGATGAAATGAAATGAAATTAAATTAAACTATTTCAAGTATTTGAATGCACTTTGGATTGGATTATCGGAGTGTGGAGAGTTCTCTTATGGCATTTAACTATAGTATGGTATTTTGATCATTTTATTGTATATGTATAATATGTTTGTGTGTACGAGGTATGTATGTGTGACCGTGAGTCCTGTTTTAATTTTAGATATATTATACAAAAAGTAATATATTGAAGTTTACACAGTTTTAGTGCATTTTACCAACTAACTATAATAACATAATTATTTAATTAACTATGTACAATACAATATGTTATAATACAATATATTGTAAATGTTGTCTATTCGATATGAATGTGCTAAGTTCTTGAATATTGTTCAATTAAAAAAAAAAAAAAAACAAACAAACAAAAACCAAACGAAAATAAAAAAAGAAACAACAGCAACCACAACAAAATACAAGTCAATAATAAAAAAAAAAACAAAAAATAAATCCATTCATCATGTAAGTATATACATACATACATATAGTACAGACATCTACATTGATCGGCATATATATATATATTATATTTTGACAAAGTGTTGACTCTGTTTCGTTTTCTTTTCACTATTAACTGAATCGTCAAAAATGATTGGGTTTTTAAAATTTTAGTTAGATATGATGTCTAAAATTATAAATATAATAGATTTTTAATTTTAACATAAATTTTGTATTTTTTTTTTTTTATTAAAACTAAAAATAATGACTATAAGTAAGCGGCATAAGTATTTTGACAGAAATCTAATATTACGACAACAATATTTAAAATAACCAAATGAGAGAAAATAAAGGATTATTTAGTAAAATTGGTGGCCTCCTTTGAATCCTTTAATTTTTTAAGGATATATGAAGATATCTCTCTACTAAGGAAAATAACCTTAAAAATTGTGTTGTCCTTGAATCTATTTAGCGAAACTGTTCTTTTGCATTTGAAAGGACACCAGATCTGTTAAATAATATTTAAATCTGAATTTTGAAATGATCATTCAAAAATGTTAACACCAACATCCTTAACAAACTTTGCCATAAGGCTTCTTCCTGTTACAGGATAAACGATTTTCAAACAAGGTTATGACTGAAAATTTAACACTTAAAAACCTTTTTTGGTGTTTAGCCTCGTGCGCACTTATTTCCCTATCTCTCGGGATTATCGAATACAGTGATTACGTTGCGTATACATATCAAAATTCTACTTTTTGCATTCTGATTTCATTTTTCACACTCACGTGTAGTGTTGGAAAGTGCAATTAACTTTGCGCCATATTTGCTGATTGGGCAAATCAGGGCGCTGCCAACTGTTTTCATTATTGTATTAATAATAATAATAATAATAATAATAATAATAATAATATAATATATAATTTTAAAATACATAAATTTACGACCATTGGTCCTAAATTCCTAAGAATTGAAAGAACTGATAAAGATCAAACATTAATTAAGCAATGTTTCTCCATTCTTGATTAAAAAAGTAATCGACTATACCTGTGGAAGTGAGGTTGAACTCTGTAAAAAAAAACGCTTATTGGCAATTTACTGATTAAAACTAAAAATCAGATTCAAGCTAATAAATTACTACAGCTAAAATTGCATTCTAACCTTAACTATACAAAAGGCATTATATACTCTAACGATCTTAGAGGAATGTCAGAAGAAAATATTAAAGCTGAATTGGAAAATCAACATGTGGTTGAAGTGAAAAAAATCTGGAAAACAAATTGACAACAACTTAAATGAAACTGGTCTAATTATTATAACGTTCGAAGCGCTGGAACTCCCATAACACCTTATGATTGGAACACCTGTCCGAGCTTATATTCCTCTTCCACTAGAATGCAATAACTGCTTGCGTTTTGGCCATATCCACAGAAAAAGGGATTGACTCAAACCCACATACTTCAATTGATCGAAAATGTGCAATATTTATTAAACTTCATGAATTAGAAGCTATTAAAGTATTAAATAAGGTTGATAATAAGAAAACACTTGACATTTACAAAGAAAGACATCATCATGATGGATCTCTTTACTCATCAAAATAAGCCCAAAATAATATAAAATCCACTTATACATACTTCACAAAAAATAGACAGCCCCATACAAAGTAATAATTCATCTAACTCTCTCTTACATAATAAAAGCAAAACT
>JBAMCR010000189.1:11274-43646 GCA_037075045.1 Mulgravea parasiatica | reverse complement strand
AGTGATTCTACATACCGGATAAAACGAGTGAACGAGTGACTTGTTTGCTGTTTCAAATGTATTCGTGCAGAAGACTACTCAACAATGGTTGCACAGTGGTTGTAAATGCATAAATTCATAAATACTTTTAATTATCGTTTAACATAAATATTTTATTAGATTTTGTTTTACAATTTTTTTTTGCCATAATATTAATTATATTAAGTAATTATTATTTTATTTAATTATATAGTTTTATTATTTACAAATAATATACTTGGTAAAAATATAGGTATATTGTTTAAATAAAATGTTTTCTTATTATTTTTTTTTTTTTAATATTTATTACAAATGTTTGTGACATTTTTAATGATGTGACCACTGTGCAGTGCAATGCAAAACAAAAAGAAAAAAAATAATAAAATCAAATGAATGCAGCAGCTGGACTTATGTTGTGGTGGGGTGGAATGGGATGGGGTGAGGTGGAGGTTGTTGCTATAGGATGTGGTCCTTATGTGTGACATATTCACACACACACACAGAAAAAGTTAGATGAATGAGTGTGTTTGTGTGTGTGTGTGTAGTCCTCCTTTTGATCCTGCAACGCACCGTAGACAGCTGCAACTGAATATTTTTTGCCAACTGCATTGCATTTACGTGCCCATAACACACATTTGCATACAAACATACACACACATACACACACACATACACATATATGTATACACACTTACTTACAACATAAATGGGCGCATAAATGTTGCAAGTACTGCATCTGTTCATAAACATTTGCGGCACAAACAAAGAGAAATTTATCTATATAAGAGAGCTAATCTCTTTTCATTTTTCCTTCTATATTCATTTCTATAATTTATAATTTATAATAAGTATTTTTTTTATTATTGGAATAATTAAGGAGTCAAGCTTGCCTAATATTTTTACCGCAAGTGTAGGCAACACAAACAATAGATGAACTTTTTTTCTAGCAGATGCACATTTTAAAGCTCTGGCAGCGCTTATAAAAATAACAACAAACTCGCTCTCTTGTTTTCACAGTTTCTCACTCTCGCTCTCACACTGTCACTGTCACTGTCTCTCTCGTTCTCTCTCCCCGTTCTGATTGTGATGATTCGCAGCAGAACATTTAATTGACAGCGTCTGTCAATTAGCACGAAACGTTACGGTAACGCTTTTCGCGCTGTCCAGTAACAGTGGCTACACCGCTAATGAGCATAACAGTGTTTGCGGTCAGGCCTGTAACTATTGCTCGCTCGCTTGCACTCGCACTCACTTTTACGCTCACGCTCACGCTCATTAAGTCGATTAGGCACCTAATGAGCGAGCACTAACGGCTGCACTTTGGGCGCGCTCTTGGCAAAGCTCAAAAGCTATCAACAGGTTTACAATTTCCCTTTTCCTTTTCTTTTCGTTTTTGTTTTCTCTTTTTGGCTCTCTGTTGGTTTTTGTTTTTGATTTTGATTTTGGTTTTTGTTTTTCGTATTTGCTGCTTTTTGTTTTTGTTCACGTTCTGCTTACAGTAAATGCTCGCTAATTATAACAGCAGTGGATTATTAAAGAGAAATATTACAATATTATAAATTAATTAAATTTACTGCACAATATTATTAATTATAGAATTTTAACAAATTTTTGCAGCAAACAGATTTAACTAAAAATCGTACATATTCACGATCTCACCCACGTTTACAGGGTAGCATTGAGTCGGTTTTTTTTTTGCATTCTGTGTACGTTAATGCAAAAAAATGGCAGCTTTCAAATAATTGAAATTGTTGATAAAGTTACTTAACGAGCTTTCTTGTTTTTATGCAAATTTACACCTATGATAATTGCGAACACGTCTCGTTAAGCGCAAAGCTAATTAAAATTTAAAATGAAAAATGAAAAAAAAAACAAAAAAAAATTAAAAAACAAAAAAATATATTTGTATGTATTTACACATCGACTATAAAATAAATGCAATTTTGCATACACTTTTTAAATTTTATTATACGCACATTTAAATTCTTTTTTATTTTATTTTATTTTTTGTTTGCTTTAATACATTTTAAATTGTGTTTTATTTATTTTTTATTTTTTTCTCTGCACGCTCTATTTTGCAGTGCGACGTCAGCAGCGCTGTCAGCGTCGTTGTCGTCAGTTAACGGTCAAAGCTCAAACTGAGCAACTGAGACAACAACAACAAGAACAACAACAAATCATAATAAACTTTGACGTTGCTGTCCATTGCCCCCACTCCCCCTCTGTCAGCATCAACCCCTTTGACCACGCCCACTCGGCGCGTTGTTTTCAATTTTGATTCACTTTTGCCAGCTGTAAGACACATCGAACGTCCGCGTCTACGTCCGCCTCAGCGTCAGCGTCTGCGTCCGCCTCAACGTCAATATCAGCGTCAACGTCAGCGTCAGCGTCAGCGTCAGCGTCAGCGTCAGCGTGAGAGTTAGGGGTCGCTGCTGCAGCAAAACTGTTGGTAAGTTATTTTTCTTTTTGTTTTTTCTTTGTTTTTGTTTTTGCTTGTGGTTTTTTTTTTATATTTCCTTAGCTTGGTTTCGTTTTCTACATTTTTCTTCCTTTTTTTTGGCTTCATTTTTTGTTTTTTTTTTTTATTTCCTACTTGTTCTTCTTTTGCCTTTTTTCTTGCGATAGCAAAACTTTTTCCATAGAGTTTTTGGTATTATTCGTACACTACTACATATACATTTCGTATACCCCGCACTCATATGCACATAACCATGGGGTAGCTTCAGTCTTAAGCATTGCCTTGCACTTTTTCTTAATTTATTATTCGCGTAATAAATGCATTTGGCAGGCAGAGTAATCACTTATTCGTGTGATACTATGACAAATACATGCACAGGCCTGTGTGTGTGTGTGTGTGTATTGGCCCCTTTAAAAAAATGTAGCATACTTTTTTGCGCGTAGTGCGTATTTCAGCTCATGTCGTTTTGTTTGACCGTTTTAATGTATTAAATGTATATGTATATGTAGTTATACGACTTTCAAATGCTAAATACAGGGTATATGCTCGTCAGGCACTCCACATTGAAGCGTACTACTTACTTGTTTGACAGCACTTTGCTTTTAATTGCGCTCAAAAAAAAAAAAAACTTCACCATCAAAAACTTGAAAATTTCACTTCAGTTGAGCGAAAATTTTTGATATCGTACTTTCCCCTGCCACCAAACTTTCTTTCCTTTTTTTTTTATCAAATTCTTCCTCTTCCTTTTCCTCTTTTTCAAACCGAAATGAAACCGACTTGAAGCAAAGTTTATGAGTTGTTCAAGTTTTGTCGTAATATTTGCTCTATGATTAAAATTGCAACTTGAGTCCTTGAACCTATATCAAGCGTGGGATCTTTAATAGTTCTTTAATGATTATAAAACAATATCTACGTATGTATATGTATGTATATAAAAATATAAATATGTATTTGCATGGTTACATAATCCTAACGGTATCTGCACATACAATTTGTGCCGCTTTCTTCTTTTCTTTTTGTTTGTTCTGTTTTGTGTTTTGGCTTTAAAAATTTTGAAATTTATTTATTTATTTTTTTTGAATGTAAATAGAAAATATACTAGTTCAATTACATATACACACATACAGTTGTCTGTGTATGTGTGTTTATGGTATTTTCATAAACGATTTTTGTGCTTTTGCAGTTTTTATTTATTTTATTGACATTTTCAAATTTCTTTTAGTTTTTGCTTTCTTTCTTTTGCTCGTGAGTTTTTATTATTTTTTTTTTGTGTTTTTGTTTTCGTATTTTCTTTGCAAAGTTATAGAATCACTTTACGAATTGAAAATATCAACTAATTGATGATGCTCTTCTCATTTTCCTCACTCTCTCTCTCTCTCTCTGTCTGCCTCTCTCTTTGTGTCTATCCTCCTCCCTCTCTTTGCCGAGCCACTAACGATTTCCCTTTGTTGGCACTTTGCGTTCTCTTCATTTTTCTGTGTGCGCTTCGAGCCAAAAAGATTTTCAAATATTTTCAATTTATTGTATTTTGCTGGTGTTGGTTGCTCTCTGTTCGCATTTAGCTTTAAATTAATTCATGCCCCCAAGAAACTTTTCATAGTTTGCGACCAAAACCACCCCCCACCCCACACCACCCACACCACCCACACTTTCACCGCCCAATCCGTCTTTTTCCTCTTGTTCCTCTGCCTGTCTCCAGTCTCTATTCTCCATATTCTCGATATCCATTCTTTACAGTTTTTGAAACCATTCCTTTCCATTCCATTCCATTCCTCGGTCGCCTTGGGTGATTTAGATGTATGTGTGTGTGTGTGTGTGTGTGTGATGATAGAGGGGAAGGGGGAGGGGGGGGGGAGCGTAATGCCTTTGATGTTGCTGAATGACCATTCAGTTGGCTCCTCCTTGAAGAGAGTAATTAAAAGAATATCCATAAATAACAGTGAAATTTGTGAATTCATTGATTGCCATCAGCTCTGGCTGATTGGCATGGCAACATGCAAAAATAATAAATAATAAATAAATAAATACAACAACAACAAGAACAACAACAACAACAACAATAATAAATATGTAAATACTTATGGAAATTATACAAATTATATTATACAATTTATATGACAAGATTCCTTATAGTCCTTGTCATTTATTGTATATACATACCTACATACACATGTATATGCATATCAAATATAAAACAAAATATTTTATAAATGTGTGTGTGTATGTATGTATGTTTCATATTATTTGTTTATCTTATTATAAAAATTATTTAAAAAGTTAAAATGTAAAGTAAATTGCAATTAAAAAGAAATGCTACTCGTATTTTTTTTTATTATAAAATATACAAATGTATATACTATGTGTATATTGTGTCCGCTCATTGTATTTGTTTTCATTCAACTTAAAAGACTTTGAACTTTGAACTTTGATCTTAGGCTCTTATTATGCAAAAGATAAAAATATAAGAAAAAAATAATCATATAATTCATAATCATATTTAGTTGAATCACTTTTGAAATTAAATCAAATAATTCAAGCATTTTTTTTTATTGTTTTTATTGTATTTATATAATTTTCTAATCTAAATTAAATAATTTTGTGTAATATTTATGATATTTGAGAAAGTTGTAGACAGACTTTAGTTTATTCTGATATCCTGAACAGTTTCTGAATCATGTTGGCTTTTTATTTGAATTTTTTTTCTGTTTTATTTTTATTTATTTTTTAGTTGGGGAAATTTTTCAAATATTGTTGCTGCAACTAAGGCAAATCCCACAATTCTTTATACATATAACGAAAAATGTACTATACAAAGTAAAGTTGGCAAGGTCAAAGGCCAAATTACGCTCATTCTTAGAATCATTTAAACACCAAAGTTGCTCTCATACCCTATAAATATTGGCAATCTCTGAAAGTAAGTGCCGCATCAGGACCTACAAAAAAATAAAAAAAAAAATGCAATAGTATAATAATAATGCATAAAAATTAAATAACAAGAATAAGCAAAAAAAAATTAACTATAAAAAATATTTATATACAGGGTATCTGTTAACCTATCAAGCTGGCTGCGAGCAGTGCAACTTTTGCTGTGTTGTTTGTTATTTGGGTGCGTGGCATGCATTTAAAATATGTTCATTACAAAATATTTGCCCCGTTTACGCATACAGAGAAACCGAGATGCCAGGAACCTTTTTCTGGAAAAGGACCAGGCACAAGCCCAGACGGTCAAAGGGACAGAAACAGAAATAGGGATAGAGATACGGATAGGGATAGGGATAGAGGGTAGAGGGTACGGGGTACGGGGTAAGGGGCAGTGCGGCTAGCAAACATTTTTGGCATTTTATTAGTAAATTTATTTTACAGTCACACAGGAACTAACAAAGTATCCGACTCCCCCATATATAAATACAAAGGAACGAAAAAATAATGTACAAATAAAAATAACAAAAAATTAAGGAACACCCTGTGGAGAGCCTACATACATGCACACATACACACATACATGCATAACTGTTAAACTGGACGCTTGTCCGTTTGAGTGCGTGGGCATTGCTTGAAAAACTATTTCCGGCATTAAATTGTCTCTCAGCTCCCATGACAACAAACTAAATAAAAGCTCCCACAACTCCCCTTTGAAATATTCTACGATATAAAACTTCATACCAAAAACAACAACAATTACAACAATAACAACAACAAAAACAAAAATAATAATAAAACATCCTTAACTCACACTCGATCGTTTTCGGGCCATTCAAATACTCTGTGCATTGGAAATCGCACACAGATCTAAATTACATATAAATATACCATATGCATACATATATATATATACATATATCTGTGTATATATTTGTAGATATGTGTATGTGTATATGGTTTAGTTGCATTTGATTTTCTGCAGCTGATTTCAATTTGAATTCCAATTGCAATTGAAATGGAAACAGTTCTTCATGAGATTTTAGTTTATCCACTTTTCATCCGTTTCGATTGCAAAATGTTGTCCGCATAAAGTGTGGCAACTCTATGTATGTACATACTGTATTATACATCCGAATCGATTTCAATTTCAATTTCGATGTTGTTTCCCTGTTGAGATTTCTCAGTTATTCTTGTCCTCAAATCGTTTATATTCTTAACAACTTGAGGAGCATTTAAAACAATTCGCACGGTTAACAAGGGTGGATTTGGTAAGTGGATGGATTTGGCGAGTGGATGGATTTAATAAGTGGATGGATTTCGTATTTAGTGTACACTGCATTAGGTTTCCCGTACTCGTTCCCTGAGCACTGTCCATCCATCGGCATCGCCAGCTGTCTCTCCCTCTCTATCTGATCTGTCTTTCTCTTTCTTGATAATCTTTCTTTTCTTTTTTTCCATCGTTATCAGCTCTTTTGTCTTTTTCCCTTTGAGTTGCCTCTTCAAGTGCTCCACCATCGTTTCATTACCGATTCGACGCATCTTCTTCTTTGTCCTTACCTATTCGCCTTCTCCCTCACTCTTTCGCTCTGTCTTCCACACACACACACACACATATACATACATATAAATATAATATATTATTTTTATTTATGTTTATATGAACATTTTATACTCACTTGATTTAAAATTTCATGTTGTTGTTATTTTTGTTGTTTTGGTTTTTATTATTCTTCTAGTTATTTTATTTTTTTGTTTGTACTAATAATCGCTATCATTATCGTTATCGTTATCGTTATCGCTGCTATTGTTGTGCTCGCGTCGCCATTGCTCCAAAATGCGTTTCTTTTGATTGAACCAATGGCCCGGACGCAAGGCATGTCCGCTGCTTGTGGCGCCACCAGCAATTGATGCTGCTGCTGCTGCGGCTGTTGCAACAACAGTTGCCGCTGTCGTTGCAACAACGCACTTGCCCATTGCCAGGCATTCCCCCTCGCCAATCTGTTCCCGACGACAACGATGATGGCGACGACGAAGATTGCTTTGCTCTTGTTGCTCTTGCTCTTGCTCTTGTTGCTGTTGCTGTTGCTGATGATTATGATGATGATGATGATGATGATAATGGTGATGATGATGTTGCTTTGTCTTGTGCTGCAGCACGGTGCTACCGGAAGCTGCCTCAACATCCTGTTGCAGTTGCTGCTGTTGCAGTTGCTGCTGTTGCTGCTGCTGTTGCTGTTGCAATTGCAGTTGCTGCTGTTCCTGTTCTAGCTCCAATTGTTGTTGCTCTTGCTGCTGTCGTTGCAACTCTTCTAGCTCTAGCTGTTGCTGCTGTTGCTGTTGCTGTTGCTGTTGCTGTTGCAACAGCTGTTGCTCTTGTCGTCGTTCCTTTTTGCTTTGTTTGGAATGTTTTTTGGACTTTTTCGATTTCTTTGATTTCGATTTCGATTTATGTTTATGTCGATGTTTGCGCTCTGTTGCATCAACAGGCTCCACTTCGTTTAACACTGGCATGCTGGGTAGTTGTTGCTGCTGTTGCAGTTGCAGGTGCAGCTGATGTTGCTCCTGCGGCATCTCAAATAAATCTATGTCCGCATCCATTGACTCCACCTCTTCCTGCTCCAGTTCCTCTTCCTCTTCCTCTTCCTCTTGTGGTTGTGGTTGTGGTTGTGCCTCCATTTGCTGCTCAACTCGCTGTCTGCCACAATTTCGGCGTCTCACAGTTTCCAATTGTGTTGCAGCTACCAGTTGCAACGGCATCTCTATCATTGCCGCTGCCGCTGCCATTGTTGATTGTTGTTGCCTGTTGCCCGTTCTTCGTTTGAAATTGGTTCTATCCATTTTGCATTTGTTCGATGCGTTTTGACGTGCTCCAAACACGTTAACTGACTGTTCGAGCCACAAGCCTTGACAGCTCTTCAATGTGCAACAGACGATCGCCACTTCAGCGCCGCAATTCGCCTGCAACATCAGCAACATGAGCTTCAGCGGCAGCAACATCGGCGAGCAACCACCCGCAACAGTAATAATATATACAGCAACAGCAACAGCAACAATAACAACAACAACAACTTTAGCACCTGCAACTTTAAACATACATACATATACACATGTATGTACATACACACACACACACACACACGCATGCATATCATATTTATTGGCTTTTCTCCCTGATTTCCACTTATTGTTTATAGATATTTTCTTCGTGCGCTCACTCAAATATTATTTTATATACTATAATTTATTTTGTTTTATTTAATTAATTATATAATTAATTAATTTTTTTTTATTTTATTGTATTTTGTAGAATCTTTTGCAAAATAGTTTATTTATTAATTTTTTACATTTATTTTTAATCAATTAAATACAAAGAACTCAATTTTTCGCTCAACTGCTTGAGTGAAAATCGTTGATCGATTTCTTCTAAGAAAAAAAAAGAAGCATACCAAAAAGTAAAGAAAAATAAAACAAAACATTTATTTTTATATAAAAAAAATAAATATTTATTTATAAGAAGTAGAATTCACTTAAATGTTTATTAAAGAAAGCAAAGCTTAAAATAAAATGAACGAAAATAAAACTAGCTGAAAAAATATGAAAAGCAAAAACCAAATGATAAAATCACTAGAAAAAAAGAGATAAATTAAATTGAATTAAATAAATTTAAAAAAATAAAAGAAAACGTTACAATCGTATTAAAAATAACTTGAAAAATAACTAATAATTCAAATTAATTAACTAATAAATATAAAAAAATTTGATTTTACT
Source organism: Mulgravea parasiatica (assembly GCA_037075045.1). Taxonomy (NCBI): domain Eukaryota; kingdom Metazoa; phylum Arthropoda; class Insecta; order Diptera; family Drosophilidae; genus Mulgravea; species Mulgravea parasiatica. Next base: position 34,480 of record JBAMCR010000189.1, on the reverse strand, counting down.
TATAAATAACATAAATTTATGTATGTATGTATCTGTGTATGTATGCATGTATGTATGTGTGATCAAATCCACATAATTATTATACATACGTATACATATAGAATATACCATACACACACATACACACACACACATATATGGTATATACAGCGACTAAATCAAATAAATGAAGCAATTTATTTTTCATATTTTATAACAGCGAAGAAGAAGGCGTTGCCTGTTGTCTATTACATACAGCATTAGAATACCCACTTTTAGGCTTTTTCCTTAAAGACTACAGGGTATAATACATAGTAACAACGAGAAAGAGAGGGCAAGAGCTTGAGCGAGATAAATATAATATCCCCATTTGAGGCCAAAGTTAAGCTCAAATTTCGTTGACTTAAGGCAGCTCAGCTCTGACTCAAACAAATGAAAATATTGTTGCCTAATATACCATATAGTACAGCCGTTGGAATACCCTTACGAAAGGGCTTATTCACTTTTCAAAATACAATACAATAATTCAACATGAATTCTTACACAAAATGTTTTATTCTAATAATTTTAATACAACTAAAACTTTTTTTAATAATCCTACTATATTTAAATTTCTTGATGAGGGTATAATAAAGTCGTTGTTAATTTGCTCGATTTGGATGCATAGAGTAAATAGAAAAGTGAAATCAAATAAATGGCGTTATACTCTATTTTATCAATATATATATATATATATATATTATTGCCACAGAGTTGAGTCATCAAATGGAAATATCCTGTGAAATGAATACAAGTATTTGCCCCAGGATATTTCGAATATTTGTGTATCAGCGTGTATCAAAATATGTGTATGTGTATGTATACATATGTACCACTTATGAGCTAAATACATACGCACACATACACACACATACTCAGAGCCAAAGGATATTCTCTGTCTGAATGTTGTTTATTGAATTCTTGTTCAAAATGCCAGAGGCAACTGATTTGGCTATGGCCAAAGACAAAAAGTATTGAAAGAGAAAGAAAGAAGAGAAAAACAGAGACAGAAAGAGAGAGAGAGAGAGGGATAGAGAAAGAGAGAGAGAGCAAGAGAAAACAAGAATTCATTCACATCTTAAATCATTTGTTGATGTGTCTAGTCAAAAGATATAAAAAATATATTTTGTATATTTTTTTTATATTGTATATTCACATATCCAGTGCAAATGGATAGGGTATAGGAATCGGTCTGCTATATTTGCATGCATTTATCGTATATATCATCTAGATATTACAATAAATAATAAATAATGCTATAAACATACATATATATCTCAACTGAAAGAAAAATCCATTTGAAAGTTGAGATCCAGCTGCAATTGAAGCTTACCCGATAATCAGGTGCAAAAGCTATTCGAAGGAATAAATAATCAGGCTTTATTTATTTATTTATTTATATATTGATTTATGATTTTCTTTTTTTTTTTTTGTACTAATTTTACTTTGCTTTCAACTTAAAATTATTAAATTCTGAAGCAAAGCGAAAAGACAAAAGAGCAAAAAAAAATATAAATACATACATACAGAGGCGTAAAAATAAATATTATTTAAGAGCAGCAAAGAAGTGAAAATGAAATTTGACAGGAAACGACAAACGGCACAAACACAAACACACACACACCCATATATATATATATATGTACACACACACACACTCATACAGTTGAAAATTTCTCATACTTCCTGCACAGTCTTCAGTTTGTTGCTTGTCACCAAGCGGCAACATTTGCAACATGCGCGTGTGTGTGTGTGTGTGTGTGTGTGTGTGTGTGGGCGTGTGTGTATGCGTGTGTGACCCTTGCCCCAGGGGCAGCATTAGGCATGCGGCATGCGGCATGTTGAGCTTTTCCTAACAGCAACACACGATGGTTAGAGTGGGATTATAGCACATGTTATACAGGGATTAACTCTCAATTTAATATAAAAGCCGTAGATAATATAAATATGTATAATACGTATGCATGTAGGTATGTATGTGTGCATACAGTGAGTTAAACAATTATACGCACAGTTTACTCTCACTTTGCAGCAGCTAAAAATAAGCTTTCTTTTTTTTTCAATAATTTTTATATAATATATATTTGTAAATATTCTTTTTTTCCGTATCCTGATTATTATAATTTTAAATTAAATTAATTAATTTTCAATTGATCTGCTCCCATTATCAAAAATTATTAATTATACTTTACATAAACAATTAATTATATTTATTGTAAATTAATATTTCGCAAGTTTTTTTTAGATTTTTCTTTTCCCGTATCTAAATTGAAAAAAGAAACAAAATTCTTTTTTTTTGTCTAAATTAAAACTATTTATTTTAGATTTTAAATTAATTTATTTTTTTTTTTTTTTTTTTGTTAGGTATCAATACTTTTTGGGTTGACTGTAGAAAAGTGAATCGGAAATATTGGCAATATTGAGGATGAAATAACTTCATGCAATGGGAACAGTTTAAAAAGAGTTTTCGAGTTCGAGTTTGCCAGAAATCATTTTACTATTTATAAGCTAAAGGATATGCATTAAGGATACTTAATGGCAGGATATTTTAATATTTCCTCTTCTTCCAATTTTGCTCTCTTCTTTTTTTTTAATTATATATTTATTTATTTCTTCGCTTCTCTCCGGGGAAACTCTGAATGTGATGGGCTCCCCCAATCTCAGGTCCGTTGAGTGCCTGGAGCTTGGTAATGTCACAACTGATTTAGCTCTGGAATTGTGATCCTAGGGGAATACACTCCACACTCTCCACACTCTCTCTCCCCTCCCCCCCCTCCTCCCTCTAGCCACAAGAAAAATTGGAATACTTTGGTTTAGGCTTTTTTTTTTTGTATTTGTTTGAAGGCGTGTGTTAATCGTGTGGCAGCTGCTGAGTGACCAAATCAGCTCGGCCTGTCGCTGCTTGACAAGTGTCAGCGCAGCTTAAAGCTTAAATCGTAAAGCTTAAAGCTTACGCTGTTCAATGCCTGTGGCTAAAACTTATGTACAAAAAATTTATCACTGACAAAGTTGGCGGAAATGCTCAAAAACAACAAAATAAATAAATAAGAAAAGCGTCAAGCGACAGGCGACAGGCGACAAAAGCGGCAGCTGCTTTCAAGTGGATTAAGGACATCAAGACATGAAATTAAGAAAGGGACGAAGCGAGGAAGGCGAGGAGTATAACAAGGCTCAGGAAGATAAAGTAGTGGAAAGAAGTAAAAGAAGAAGAAAAGAAAAAGCCATCAAAAGGTGCTAGCAAATCTTTTTAGTATGTAGCACAAACTGCTCTTAACTAATTAGCAAGGTTTTTCCTTTTCATTTATTTATTTACCAGCCTCAATGTATGCTTTTCCACCCTGCCTCCCCACCTCCCTGCCTCCCTTTCGGCCCATCAACACACGTTTTGTGTTGTGGTCATTTCACAAAATGCGAGAACGATGGGACATATTCTAAAGTAATTGGATCCTCGCTAGAGTTCAAAAGGTGCCCACAGCCGACCCGGTTTGTCAACCCCCCCCCCCCCCTCCCCCCTTTACACCACCCCATGATTCCCATGTGAAACAAAAAATAAGGGAAATAAAGTAAAGGAAAACGGAACAAGGAAGAGGAAGAGGAAAAGGAAAAACATGACCAAAGTTGGGCGAAAAGTTCAAAAATCTCACCTGTGCGCGCCCCTCATATGTACCATATACTATATGTATGTATATTGCTATGATTCCTATGGATGTGCGCATCAGTTGCTCACTTTGTAACTAAATTGGAAAAATCACAAACAACAACAACACAACCAACAAAAACGGCAATAACCGACGTGAAAAACTACTCTTCACGTACCCAAAAACCCATCCCATTCCAGACGATTGCCCTTTTCCAGTGCCAAAATTATTTTTACAAACTGTGAAAAAAAAAAATCTAAATAATTATTTAAAAAAATAAATTGCACAAATATTAAAAAATAAATGTTTTTTAGTTTTATAAATTATACTTTTCAGAACATTGTCTCTCGATTGATAAATTGAAATTCTAACTATTAAAGTTAGGCCTGATGCGTTGATCACCAATCACCAATCAATCGGGAATCTGGTGTATGTATTTATAGATTTTTTGTCGTTGCTGTTGTTGTTGTTGTTGTTGTTTTTGTCTCTCATGTCAAATTCCTTTGGCATTTCAACTGTCTGTCTGCGCATTGACAGACGGGCGTATCGTCATTGAATGTATCCATGCCTATTCAATGCTCATAGTATGTCTGTTTGAATATTCAAAAACAAATTACACATTCGAATAACTTATTACAACTCTCAGATATCCTGTAATTGTGAAAATACAAAGTCAATACAAATTGAAAATAATTCTAACATTTTGCTAGCTGATGTCTTATATTTTAAATAAATTAATATTTATTTTTCTAAAGTCTTTAGCTATATATTTTACTATAAATGGTATGTAACATTTGCTGGCTTAGCTGAGATGTAGTTAGTATTCAAAACAATTACAGGGTATTATAGAGAAAACTGCAACATATTCTCCTCAGCACGCAAAAATATTGAATCCCCCGGGCAACAACACGTATCAATTTCAAATGCAGTTCTAACAAAAAAAAAGAAAAAAGGGGAAAAAAACAAATCAAACAAAGAAAGGAAGAATATACCTTGAATCAAATTCTGTATGTAATACATACATACACACACACACACACACACAACAAACATAGGCATAACATACCCTATATGCATTTGTATGTAAGTTTGATATTAAAAACCCGACTTCAAAATCAAAAAATATAAGAGCTGCTCGACTACAAGATACCTAACAAAAGAAAACAATTATTTGAAAAGAAAAAAAACTCAACTTTATGCAACGGGATTTTAAAATAATAATAATAAATATAAATAAATAAATTAAATATATTTATGAGACAAATGCATTCACATATAAGAGATTCATATCAAACAATCATTCGATCTTTAAAGACTTTATGAATGAGTATCATAACGCACGCATTAAGCACCCCCATACACCCATGTATATGCACTCGAATAATTCGAATACACTCGAATATCGTACTCATGTTTGTACCTATTCACTCAGGTGTATGCCATTTGTTTTGATATCAGTTTTCTATAATTCTCTTGCAGCATTCGCACATTCATGCGAATTCTTGTAACTGTACCAATCCAATCACTCTATACCCCCCACCCCCCCCCCCCCACTCACCACCTATTATTCGCCTTACCTCCACCGGGGTGTAGCCCCCTAGCCCGGCATGGCCGTAAAACTACACCCCCAGACCGATGTGCGTGTGCTTGTCTTTTTGCCTACCCATTGAATCTCGTTTATTTACGTATGAATTTCAAGAAATAAAACTACGAAGAAGCAGGCACATTTCGCAGAAGTACGCTCGACTAATGGATACCCTAGGAATAAACAGTGCAGAGTGCAGGGAGTCGTCTGTAGTTTGTACACTGTAAAATGTAAAATCTATAGAGTGGAGAGTTAAGAGTGGAGAGTTAAGAGAGGAGAGTTTAGAGTGGAGAGTTAAGAGTGGAGAGAAGAGAGTGAAGAGTGGAAAGTGGAAAGTGGAGAGTGGAGAGTGAAGAGTAAAGAGTGGAGAGTTAAGAGTGGAGAGTTAAGAGTGTAGAGTTAAGAGTGGAGAGTTAAGAGGGGAGAGTTAAAAGAGGAGAGTTTCGAATGGAGAGTGAAAAGTTGAGATTGAAGAGTGAAAAGTGGAGAGAAAAGAATGAAGAGCGGAGAATGGAGAGTGGAGAGTGAAGAGTGGAGAGAAGAGAGTGGAGAGTGAAGAGTGAAGAGTGTAAAGTGAAGAGTGGAGAGTTAAGAGTGGAGGGTGAAGAGTGTAGAATGGAGAGTGAAGAGTGGAGAGTGAAGAGTGGAGAGTGAAGAGTGTAGAATGGAGAGTGAAGAGTGAAGAGTGGGGAGTGAAGAGTGAAGAGTGTAAAGTGAAGAATGGAGAGTGAAGAGTTAAGAGTGGAGATTGAAGAGTGGAGATTGAAGAGTGGAGAGAAGAGAGTGAAGAGTGGAGAGTGAAGAATTGAGAGTGCAGAGGTTGATGCGGCGAGTGTAGAGTCCAGCGTGTAGAGTCTAGAATTTAAAGATTGATGTGGGGAGTGTAGAGTGTACTGTGTAGAATGTAGAATGTAGACTGGTTGGTGTTCGGAGTGTAGAGTTTAAAATATAAAGTGTAGACTGTGGAAATTGGTTTGGAAAGTGTAGAATGTGTAAAGAGTGTAGAGTCTATTACGTAGAGTGGGGTTTAGGGTGTCATCCGTCAAGCGTAGAGTGTGGAATGTAAACTTAAACAAAAATATCGTACATACAGTGTACAAAAAGGGCATAGGGTATGCGGGCATAGGGTACAGGGTACAGGGTACAGGGTACAGGGTACAGGATACAGAGTACATGGTACAGGGTACAGGATTAAGGGGCATAAGATAACAGCGTAAAATTCATCGTTCCGTTTTCCTTGTTCCGCAGACAACAAAACGCAATTGCAAAACTGCGTTGCATGCGATTTTATTTTCGATGAATTTCCAGCTTTCGCATTGGCTTCAGCTTTATTTTCCGTGTTGCCGTTGTTTTTGTTTTTGTTTTTGTTGTGGTTTTTCCTGTTTTCTATTGCTGTTGTTATTCCTGTCGTTGGTTTATCGTTTGTTTGTTTTCCCATCCCATTTTCATCGTTTTTTTTTTTTGTCTTTTTTCTTTACTTGCATTTCATGTTTATACACACACACACACACACACACATACTTGTGCATGACAATGCATTATGTCTGAGGGTATCATTGTTCGGCTCTTTAGTTTTGTTTACAAATTTATCGATAATTTGTCAACATGACTTATATCGGGCATTGGGTTGCCAGCGGTTATTGTTTCGACTCTTGTTTATGGATTTTAACAAAAGATAACCAATTGCTGTTACTGTTTCAGTGTGTGTTTGTGTATGTCTGTGTTTGTATACGTTGGGTGCTGGATTTGGGGACGCATCTGTTATCGATAGCATGCGCTCACTTATTGCTTTCAGCTCGATAATTGCTCTTGAGCAAAATACCACAATTAATTTGCAATAGTTTTTGTTTTTGATTTATTAATGTTGAGTACATTTTACAGATAATTAAAACAATATTATCGATCAGTTATCGATTTCATTAACTTATATAAATTACGGGGGTAGAAAAGACAAGCTCAAATTAATCACTCAAAACAAATTGCTTTAATTTGCGTTGATGTCCTTTGTATTTATAGCAAAATCAATAAATGTCAACAGCTCGTGTTATCGATAGACATTCCATTTTTTATCGAAATGCCAACACAATTTATCACTGGCTCCGGCTACGCATTAGGAGCGGACAAATCGACAAATTGCCAATAACAAAAAACAATAAAAAAAAAACAAACCAAAAATAATAATCAAAAAGCCAAAACGGAACAATTTACCTATGGAGGGATGTATCGCATACATACACATACATACATACACACACATATATATCTTTACCTGAGACAGAGATCTCACCTAATCGCCAAATCCCACTCTAAACAAAAACAAAAACAAAAAAAAACAAAACAAAAAATAAACGAAAAGAGAAAATTCCACATCCTAAATCGTAGCACCCGTCCGTCCAACAGTTTTTTTTGTTTTTTTTGAACAAACAGCAAACGCATACAAAATACACTGTAAAAAACATCTCCAATCGAAACGAAAAACTTTGCAATCCCCCAACACGCTTGCAAATAATGTGCAGAGCGTTAAATCGAAAATAAACTTTATAACAACAAATGACAAAACAAAAACAAAATAAATAAATAAAATATCTAAAAGAAAAATATTTTAATACTTATTACCTGAACACTCGGCGGGTATATACACTATTTAAAAACAACAAATAATATCACAATAAATAAAAAAAACACAAATAAAATATATTTTTATAGCTGTTATATATATTTTTTTTATTTATTTTTTTAGTTTATATTTAATAGACGAGAATGTAAAAACTTAATGCAATATTTTCGATATTTTATTACTTTTAAATACACAATAATTATTGTAAAAGGAAATTAATTCAAAAATATTTAAATATTTATTATGTTTTATTATTTTACTGGGTGCAAATAAATATAATACAAAAAATACTTGTAGAAAATGGAATAATTTTTCAAATCACTTCAAGTGCAAAAATACCAAATCGAAACAAAAACGAAAACAAAAATGTCGACACCAAAGCGGAACTGATAATAAAAAATAAACATAAAAAAGTTAAATGCCAAAAAAAAAAACAAATACATATATAAAAAAATTACAGACAAAATACGCAGCTAAAGAAAAGTTTTGTTTTTTTTTTTTCTTTGATTTTATTTCGTTTTTTTTGTTTCTCTCAGCGAAAATACGAATTCCCCAAACATTTTTTGAGGGGTTAAGCGAATGAAATCGGGTCTTCGTTTTGGGGGGGGTGTATGAGTATTATAGGATGTGTGGCCCCACCCACTTCCGCCCCTTCCTGCCTGCCTGCCTGCCTGCATTGGTAGGGGTATATAAATCTAAATGAGCTTAGTCGATGTAACGGTAGAAAAGGAAAAACCAAAAACAACAACAACAGAAAAGAAAAAGATTTATTGTTTGATTGTGCAGCATTGGTGGTCGGCTGGCGGTTGGGTGGTGGGGCGAATGGGCGGTGGTTGTTGCCACAGTGACTGCTAAAAGAGCGCGCCTACGAAATGCGCGAATTTACGTCGAATTTTATGAATTTTATTTTCGGTTTTGAAAACCATAAAACATTCAAAATATCCTCGAAAACAAAAAAAAAAACCCCCCAAACGAAACGCAAAAACGAAAGCCACCAACGGCAAATGCCGTGTAACAAATTTTGTGTGATTTTGTTGGGAATTGAATTTTTTATGATTATAAAGCCAACATCAATTTAACCCAAAGAAATCCCCTTGATGCTCAGTCCCACAGATCCTAAAAACCCCAGATTCAAAACTACGCCCCTCTCAAAGCCAAACAATCCTACTACCTCCCTGCCCCCTACCCCCTGCCCCTGCCCTCTTCCCCTATCCTGTGGCAAGCCATTTTTAACGTATTTACCACAATTTAGCCATTCAATACCGACTATGAGTATACTCTCTTTTTTCTCTTCTGCAAAGCTGTAAAAAATAAACAAAACTTCATTTAAAACATTTGTTTTTTAATTTAAATATTTTATTATAAACTCCCAAAAAATAAAATGAAATTAAACAAAATATATAATTTTTGCAGTGATAAAAAATTAAAAATTAAAAACAAACAAAATTTGATGGAAAAACGCGAGTAAAGTCAAGCAACTTTTTACACTATTTATTGTAAATAGATAATATCTAGAATTTCGTTGAACAAAAAAAATATACATTTAACTATAAAATATCTCTTTCTCATTCTTTCTCTCTTTTTCTCTCTCTTTCTTTGTTTTTGCAGATTAACATGCTGTTTCTGGCCATTGATGGGTGAGTTGACCACGTTTTGGTAATACCCGCCGATAGGGTTGAGTGAATTTTGGGTTCGGTTTTTGAGCAGGGGGTTGGGAGGGGAGGGGGGGGTTATTCCCATTGTTGTTATAAATGTAATTGTTTTGTTTATGCGTTTATTTCTTGATTGTTGTTTGTTAAACAGCTGAAAGAGCTCGTTAATTGTAGCATTTAGCATTATGTTTTGTGCCTTTTGTTCAATTCTTGCCGACAGAGTCCAACAAATAGATCCAAAAGTATTATATATATACATATATACATCTTTTATGAGAAATTCAAAATGTACAAACATGTGTATATACTCCTACTAGATGTATGTATGTGTATATAAATAGTATAAATTGTTGACAAGAGTTCGGATCAACTCGAGTCTCAGGAATTTATCACAAATGAAAGAAGAAAAAAGAAAATATAAAACATAAATTTCAATTAATTGTATTATTTATTTGTTATAGTCTTAATCTGAGCAACATAAATAGAAATGTTTGACCAAAATTTAACAAAAAAAAAAAAAAATAAATATATTATTATAAAATAAATAAATAAAGTCTAACCCAATTCAAAGCAAATCGAAATAAACAATTTTTTCTATTTTATAATTTAGTTTTACAATTCAATAAGAAACATAAAAAAACAATATAAATCAATATTTGTAACACTTTCAAATAAATTCATGGAGCGGTGGGTTGGAAAGGGGGGGACGGGGAAGATTGAGATTGGTTAAGTGCTTGAAATGTATATGCCATAGACAATATTTTCCATCTGGAGATGCTGTGCGTAGTTCACACATCGTGAAAGGCCATTTTACATCTTGCATATGATGTATGTGCATATGTATGTATGTATGTATTCTATGTATTTATGTAAATGCATTTGGAAACAATTTCGTTCTTGTTGTTGTTGTTGTTTGTTGCCTTTTATTTCTTTTGGCAAGTTGTGCAATTAAGGTATATAAATTTCATTCGTTTTGGCCACAGCCAACAAACAAACAAATATAGCCAGAAAATATATGTATATACATATACCATATACTATATTTCTATTTCCCTACCGTTCCCAACCCCTCGTCCTCCCACCCCTCGCACCAATCCATTCTCGAAAAATCTCCATTTGTCCATTTTGGTTATGAAAAGGGAATTGTTCACTTAGGAATTCTTTTAAAACATTTCTCAATTTCTCAAAAAATACCAACAACAACTACAACAACAAGAAGACACAAAAAAAAAAGAGAAAAAAATAGATACATCCATACATACAATATTGAAAAAAGCAATAACAAAAAATTCCATGCATTTCGTGTAAGAAATGAAAACATGCCACAAAATGGGGCAGCAACAACTGAAACAGTAGCAGCAAGCGCAACAACAACTACAATGAATTTATACGTACATACGTTCAATCAATTGCAGGCATAGCAGAATAACAAATACACTCACAACAAATAAATACATAAATAAATATTGAAAAAGAAATTTAAAAAAAATTTATTCATCCTAAAGTCGATTTTCAATTTATTTTTAAATTATGAACATACATAATTATTTTATTATTTTTTTTTAAATTATTGAAAAATTCGATGTGCTCGAAATGGTAGGGTATTAAGAAAGGGAAATACGAATTTAAAAATCATTTTGAAATCAGAGTGCAACCAAACTAGCCACAGTGCTGTGGTAAAGTATGCGTACACATTTAAGCTGCTTGTTACTGGCATTGCTAATGAGCTGCGCCTGCCACTTGCAACGTGCAACGTGCAACGCTGCCCCAACAGCAGCCGCAACTGCAGCTACATCTTCAGTTGCCACCTCTCTCTCTCTGTCTCCGTCTCTCTTGCTCTCTCTTCAACCCTCCCCCCCCCTCCTACTGTACGCCGCTTTCGACCTCGTCTCAGGCAGTTTCACTTGATGCAGCTCTCTTGATGCCACTTTGCATGCAAATTGCACTCGATTTGCATACTTTTCGCATGCACTGTGTGTTATATGTATATGTATGTATGTATGTATATGTACTCGCATATGCATACATACATACACACAATGTATTTGTCTGAGTGCCGCACATTATGTGCAGCCATGAGCCAGCCGCTTTATTAAGAGCCCAAAAAGTGGATGAGATTTTTACCAGATACACAAAACCTTCAAAATTTAAAGGCCAAAAAGGCCAAACATTTATTCAGACTGGCCAAAACAACAAACTTCCAAAATTCATTTCAAACTCAAAACTTTTTAAAAACTAAAACTCGAATTCAAATTCAAAAATTCAAGTTCAAAAAAAATTCAAATGTTAAATTTAAAATTGGAAGATTGAAACACAAAATTAGAAAACGAAATTTTAACTGAAAATTTTTATAAAAAACAACCCAACTTGAAAGCCTTTCGTGAGTTTTCTTTTTGTTTTTCTTTTTGTTTTTCTTTTCGTTTTATTTTTCTCTGTGTTTTTGTTGTGGTGTTTTCTTATTTGTTTAAAAACTGAACCCGAAACTCTTATCAATCATGAAATCAAATCAAGGAATCAAATATTATTGATACACTTATGTACACATACACATACACATGCACACCGACAGACAACATATTTCTATGCATAAAATATCAAAAAGTTTGATCCCCCTCTCCCCCCACCCCCCACAACTTTTGTCCCTCTGCCCACCTCCTCCTCGCCTTACCCACTGACATTTTATTATGTATGTAAATATAAGTCTATACAATAATCGTTTGTATATTTGAATAGTCACACACACACACACACACACACACATGCATCTGAATATTTTACAAATGTATTCGTATTCGTTCTTGAATAAATGTAGAGTACTCTCCTTTGTTTATTAAGCAAATAGCACTTGTATCTACATTTCGATTGAAATTGAGAAACTTCAATTTATTTAAACACTAATAAACATTCTTTCGACAAAATAGAATAAATAAATAAATAAATAAATAAATATTATTTAATGCTATCAATCAATTAAGTTTTTAAACGTTTGCACTTTCAATTTCGTCAAAAAGAAAATGAATCAAATCAAATCAACAGAAACTATTTGTTAAATACTTTGATGCCAATCTTCAATAAAAGCTTAAAGCTCAAAATTAAACATGCTAATGTTATTTACAAAAAGCTTTAAGCAGCTTAATAAGCTTTAATGTGCTTTTGGAAATTTCTCATTTTTTTGTATTTGTTTATAAAACTTGATTTGTAATCAAAAAAATCAAATTATTATTCAATTATTTATTTATTTTTACATATTTGATATATTTATTTATAGTATATTTGTTTTTTATTAAAACTATTAATTTTTAAGACTTGTAAATATTTTCATTGCTCAGCAATAACTGTTCTTTTTTCATAGTTCATTGTTCATTATTCATTATTCATTGTTCTTATTCATAATTCTTTTTTTTATGTTTAAGGTAAATAATTCCATATTGATTATTGAAAGTGTTCATTGCTTATTGCTCATTGTTTATTGTTTATTGTTAATTGTTAATTGTTCATTATTTTCATGATTCATTATTCAATTTTTAATGTTGTATGTTCAATATTCATTGGTCATTCGTCGATTGAACATGTGAATACTCCGCCATCTAATAGCTGCGCTTGTCAACGTCAAACTGTGGTCAGAACTTGATCAAGTTGTGAGTTGTAAGTTGTAAGTTGCACGAGCTGCACACGAGTTGCTTGAGTTGTTGCATGAGGATGAGTGGCATGAATTGCACACTTGACGCATTGAATTTATGCCTTGCCACTTGCCACTTGCCACTTGCCACCAGCCAACAATATTTACGAGCCACGTTGTATTTCACAGTTCAGTGTCCATACAATACAATACAATACCATACATACATACACACATCGGGTGTTATAGACTAGACGACAACTTGATAAACTCAATTCACAGTGACAATACGTATACTTAATATATTTAACTATTTTATTATTTAATAACAAATTTATTAGCCAAAACAATACAAAATTTATATGGCAATCCAAAGATTTAAATTGATTGTTTTTGTTTTTTTTTTATTATTAATATCTTTTCTTTTCCATAGTCCCCCCTTTTACTTTCAGTGTCTCACCCCCTTTTAATCGCCACCCCTGTTTCTGGTAAATAGAGAAATTCGGGCAACCAAAACTTATTTAAAATATTTAAATGAATCTCAAGCTAATAAAGATTAAATTACTAACAAATGAAAATAATTCTATTGACAATAAAAACTATTTCTTACACTAACTAAAGTTTTTTGTTTTTTTTTTTAATTGCCACAAAAGTTAAATAATTTTATATTTAAATAAGTAAATAAAAAATTAGAAAAAATATGAGGCAAAAAATCAACTCAAGTTTTTGGTTGGCTTTCATTACAAAGTTAATATACCCTTGGCAAGAGTATAAAGAAGAAGAAGAAGCAGAAGCAGGAGAAGAATAGGACAGCAACAGCAACAGCAACAGCAACAGCAGCAACAACAAATTGCATTCACATTGTTTGAGCTTTTGGCTTTGAGTTTTCTATGCTTCTGTTTTTTTTTTTCGTTTTCTTTTTTTTTTTTTTTGGTTTCTTTTTTTTTTTTTTTTTTGGGCCATGATGTTTGGCAAATGAACTTTTCCAACTGCCTCTCAAACTGTTTTCCTAACTAGCCTGGCTGCTGTTTAACTACGTTCCTCACTTTACTTGTTGTTGGCTTTTTTTTTGCCAGTAGGTTCTCTTGTTCACTGGGCAAAGAGAGGGGGGGAGGGGGGCTTTTGCTTGGTAGCAAAACTTTAGTTTTTTTTTCTCTCTCTTCATATATATACTCGTACATACATATACAATATATATGTATATATATATATTAAAATATATATTCTAGATATATATGTTTATGTTTTTTTTTTTTGTATACTCGTGCCGAGCAACTTTTAGCATTGGCTTCTTGTATTGTTATCGTACCATATACCACATAATACACTCGTATGTATGTATATGTATATACCCTTAAAAAGAGGTATGTGAACATATTTATATATTGTATATATATATATATATATATGTATATGGTCCCTGATCAATTAGTGCATAAAGCTAAAAAAATCAGAATTTTTAAATTCATTTCTTTCATAAATATTTTATTAATTTTTTAAATTTATAATTTAAAAAATGATTAATTTATAATTTATTTAAATTGTGCAATTTATAAAATCTATTTACAAAATTAGGAAAGTTTTTGAAATGCTTTTCCTACTTATGGCAAATTTTTTAAGCCCAATTAATTTAATAAAATGAAAATATTTATATTTTTCAATATTTGGTTGTTTTTTTTTTAAGGGTATTTAATATTCGGCTGCTCTTAATTAAATTTATTGCTGGTGTTGTTTTTTTTTGTGATTTTGGCTGCCGCTTTAGATTTGCTTTAAATTTTTTGGCCCGCTTTCCTGGCATTTACCAAGTTTTGTTGGCCTGCAAAAGCGGCGGTGGGTGGGTGGGCGTGGCGTATGTATATGGTTTAGGGGCGTAGCGTAGTGTGCCTAGCATATGCCAGATGTTAATGCATATGCACATAAATTGCCAAAAGAACACTGTGATGGGGCGGAGAGAGGGTGGTGGAGGTGGAGCGGAGGGGCAGGGCGGCGCTGCAATGCGAACGAAATCTTTGTCAAGTTTCTTCGGCTGCTGCTTAAGTGCAATCCCCAGTAAATTATATAGAAACTGATTCGAGTTACATGCGGTTAGGCGAACGGACGGGGAGGGAGAAAGGGAAGAAGGCGAGGGGCGAATGTGCGTGCGAGTTTGTTAAATTTTCTATGAATTGGATTTTATTACGCTTGGATTCAGTTTGGCATTATTATTGTGAAATTTCATAGACTTTTGCCATAGAGACTTGCCGTCAAGTTACCTGAGGTTAGACTCTGTACGTGCCAGCTGAAAGTTTCCTTTGTATAAAACACACACACACACATACACACACATACATACACACACACATACTCATACACAGTTTTGTGACTCATGTGACAAACAATTGTTGAAAAAGTTTTACAATTTAACTTTAACTTGCTGGATGCATTTTGCCTGGAAATTGAGTTGTTTAAGTGGCGCTAGTTGGTACCAGATAAACAGTTATCATTATCATTGCCCAAATCTCAAAATACCGTTATTATTTATGCCTGCAATATACACAATTGCGGCACTCATATATCACACAACAACAAAAAAAATAATAATTAATAAATTTATTTTTAAGTACATCTTTAATTAATTTATTAAACGTGATGAAAAGCGTAAGAAAAGTAAATATTATTATATTTAAAATTTCAACACTTGAATTTTATAAATTTAAATCGATAAATTTAACAATGGAAAAACAGCGAAACATTTTTATTGGTTTTATATATTTTTATTATATTATTTTGCTTTGCAAGATATTTTTTATGAGACTTTTATTGCTCCACCCCTGAACAAGTGCGGCTCTCATCAAACACTGTCTCTCTCTCCCACTATCTCACTCTCTTTTTTACACTATCTCTCTCTTGCAAAAAGCACATTTCCAATATCTGAATTCGAAATAAAGTCCACAAGTGAACCATAAGAATTTTAAAAAGTAGTTTAACTTATTTTTTTTGCAATTTATTTTAAAAATTCGTACGAACAATTATATATTTTAAAAAGAATACTGCAATTATATTAATGATCATATTTGGTATTTTTTATATTATAAACAATTCTGTTCTAACATTATTTACTATCATTACATTCGAAACGAGAGTATCTTTTAGCCGAGCACACTCGATTCAAGCGTTTGCGCTAGTTTATTTATAACTATATTTATGTTGCTGTAAGCACATTTGTTGTGGGGCTATAAAAGTGAACCACATACAGCGACAGCAATAATAATAATAACAACAACAACAACAACAATAGTATCAACAACGACAACAACAAGATTTTTCATGTCCTGGCAACAGTTTTAATCGGAAAAAATCCTATAAAATAAATTAAAAATTTCAACAGCGATGCTCGGCGTCCAGCAGTCAATTGTGACCTAAAAACAACAACAACAACAATAACAACAACATGTAGTACGCCCAAAACAACAACAACAACAACAATATTAAACGTTGCAATCAAAACTTTCTAGGTTAAAGAGAGAAAAACAAAAACAAAAATTGAATTCCCGAAATAAAATACCAAAAAATCTAATATTGCATGAGGCTAAAGAACACATGGCAAGGAAAAGAGGTGGAAAAGAAGAGACGAAGCAAAGGCGACAAAGGCGACAAAGCGCAAGCGTATTTGTTGTTAGCACTTCAAAGATTTACCGTTACCGGATCCCTGCTCGGGCGCCAGCTAAGCGGCTTAAGCTGCATATGAGACGACAACTAAAAATATTGTAATAAAAGAAAAAATAAATATAAACAAAAAAAAAAACACTAACGATAACGATAACGATGACTATGACGATATAAAAAAAAAGGTACGCAATTGAGCAATTGAGACAGTTTTGCTTTCGTCTGGTCAATGCACTTTAAGGTGGCAACCCAAAAGACTAACGACCTATGACCCACAGCCCGTGAGCCAAATAACCCACATAGCCCACATAACGCATATAACCCACAATCCAGCCCCCTTTCCGAGCAATGTAGCCATGACTACGCTCATGTCTGCGGCGGCATCTGTTTGGCCACTTAGTTATTTTAAGCTATTATTAAATGAAATTATTTTTGATGAAACGCTAAACATTACCCCTACAATTACAAAGTTTTCTTTTTTTTCTCTTTCTTTTTTGTTTTTCTTTTCGTTTTTCATTTTCGTGCCCCTTTGCCCCTCACCTTCGCCTATGACTTGGTAGGGACCGTCTGGCGAAATGGCGCCTGGCATGCGGCGTCAACTAAGCAAAATTGTTTCAACGTCTAACGATTCAATCCTTTATCCTTGCACCCCCCCCCCCCCCCCTACCACATCTGCCCCTTCTAGCCGCCGTCCTTTATCCTCCTTTAGTGCTGCTCCTTCGCACTATTCCAATATAACAAAAACAAAACCAAATCAGGAGCTCTATTTACGCTACGCTGCTCTCTTTATAGTTAAGTCTGCTTTGAGCGTAGCGAGGGTCAAACAAGAAGTTATTGTCATTACAACTTTTATAAAAATAATAAAATGAAAAAAAAACGTAAAACAGAAAATATGAAACAAATAAATTATAAATTAAAAATAAAACAATTAAATAATTATGCAACACATTTTTTTAATTTTAAAAATTAAATACATTAAACTTTAAAAAATTTTTAGTTTAAAAAAATTTTAAAAAAACGCTTTTATTTTAGTACTAATAATAATATTTAAAAATAAAATATAATAAGCCAAGATTTTTTGTATGTATTTATTTTTTGATCAGCCCGCGTCGCGAAACCTATTATTTCATTTTTAGTTCCTCAGATTTTCAGCTTGAGTTTCCAAAAAATGTAATATTTATGTATCTTACCCTTTTGCTTAGGTTAGCGTATTTTCATTTTTTATTTATTTATTGTTTATTATGTTAACTTAAATTTTTTTTCAAGTTTTTTATTATTCCCATGGCATTTATTTTTGTAACATAAAACTTTAGCTTAATATTTAATATGTTGTCATGGCATAAGCAACTGTATGTATGTATACATACTAAACGTATGTTCAATATATACATTTACAGTTATAATAATTGCTATGAATAAATTATATTTTTACTATAATTTATTTAATATTTATATATTGATAAATTAAAAGCAAAATTAGCTCGATCGAAGTGCTTTTTTTTACTATTTTCAATTTTAAACGTTACGCCACTGTACATACATACATATATACATACATGTGTATGTATATAGTGTATTGTATATGCCCATTTATGTATGTAAATACTTAAGGTCTATACATCAATTGAAGCCGCGAGCTGCCACAAAGCGCGTAGCACGCGGACATTTGTCGCGTCGCGGTGGCGCTTCTTTGATGTGGCGCCAACAAAAGCACAACAGACACACACACACACACACACACACACACACACACACAAAATACAATACAATGTAAACTATAGTAAACACTCACTAAAAACGACAAACAAACTCAAAACTTTCGCTTACAATGTTTTGCCTTTAAATTTGAAAGTTTCAATAAAAATATCTTTCTTAATCGGAAATATTTTAATTGCAACGAATTGTTTGTGTATCAAATTCAGGTATATATATGTACATATATGTAAACTGGCCGATCAAATAATGTTATAGCTAGGAAAAATATTGATTAATTTCTGCCTGAGTATAATATTTTGTTTATTTAATTTTTAATTTCCTTTTTTCCAACACATTTTTGTTTACAATTTTTATTTTTTCTTAATTTCTTAATTTAATTTGGTTCATTTCGATTAATTATTTGTGATGCGAAAAAGTCTCAGCATGGTCGTCAGGTGGATGGCAACAGCAGCAGCAACAGTAAAGTGACGCATCAGCAACTAGTTGCTGTCGTTCATGTTGCTCGCGTGCGCGCTGTCCTGGCAAAGTTCGCTCAGACAATGAAAGACTTTCTTTTTGTGGTCGTGTCATGTTTTTAAGTCTTACACTATCTCTTTCTGCTTCTCCTTCTGTTTGTCTAGTTTCCTCTTTTTTGTGTGTCTTTCTTCAATTGTTTCCCCCCCCCCCCCTCTCTCTCTCTCTCTCGCTCTGTTTCTGCCTCTGTCTCTGGCGTTAAATACTGTCTTAATATCCAGGCAAAAGACACACAAAAGCGTCAAGAAGAACACAATTCAATTGAATTGTTTATTGGCGCCAAGTTGCAAACGTGGCTAAAAACAAATACAGCATAAAGAAGAAGAAGAAGAAGAAACCCCTTCTCCCTTTCCCCCTAAAGCAACAACAAAACATTAAGCCAGACAGGAAACAAAAAAGAAAAAAGAAAAAAACACCAAAATAAACAAAGTAAGACAAATGACGCTTAAGGCTATTGTACGAACACGAATCCAAATCCGAATACGAATGCAAGTGCGAATGCGAGTGTATTCACTCATGCAGCACAAAGTATTCATGAATGCACAGATTCAGAGGAGGAACTCAAATTTTGCTCACAGGTCAGCGACCTGCGAGCCTTTATAAAATAAGTTACAACTATCTAGAGTAAATATTCATTGCAATTTATTATTATTATTATTATTTATATTTTTATTTTTATTTATATTTATGTGAAAAGAGCAAACGAGAGCATTCTCTCTCGGGAGAGTAAAACCCAAAGCGTATAAGTGAGAGCATTTCGTTTCTCTTTGGCGGAAATTTAAATAAACTATTTGAAAAAAGTCTTCCTTCTTGTGGGAAAATTGCTTTTCTTTAAATATGTTATGGATAAAAACTAATTTAATTTATTTATGCTTCAAAGTTGTAAAGATGGCAAAAAAAACTATAAAAAAACAATACATGTAAAAATGGTTTCAAAGTATAAACAAATTGGATTTCAAAGGAGAACGAAAATCAACAAATTTAAATTAAAAATTAATTGCAATCAGATTTAAAATTGTATTTTATTTAACATTTGAAATTTGTAGCATTGCAAAAAAGCAACAAAATTTAAAATAAAATCAAATCAAATCAAATGAAATCAAATCAACTGCTTACGAAATGGTTTTCCCTGTGGGGCAAGAACACCTAATGAAAATGAAAAACCCACTGAAACCCGAAAAACCCGAGAAATTTTTCAACAGTGCCAGAGTAGTTGGTATTGGATAAACTAACGAATTGCGGAAATTAACAGATACAAAGATAAATTTACAAGTTAAGCCAAGCTCAAGCTCAGGCTGAGGCTCAGGTTGGGGGCCAGTAATTTATATCTATGGCTAGTTTTCATTTCCAGAAATTCATTTAACGGCAAATGCATCGCATGCTGCATTAAGCCTGGCTAATTTGTGGCACGTCAACAAAACAGAAAGCAGAAAACAGAAAACAGAAAACTGAAAACAGAAACGGAAATGAAACTTGATAATGAAATAAATTACAAATTTAGACAACAATTTGTTACAATTTGTAAATGAAAGCTAGCAAACAGACAATGGAAATCCTGTTGCCTTTCCTTATCAAAGGATATTGAATTAAAAAATAATAATTAAAATAACAATAATAATCAATATGAAATAACTTAAAAACAATTAAGCAAAAACTTAACACTTATGAATACTTTTTTTTTAATGAATAAATCCTTTTTATTCATATCCATATCCACACTTTGATTTCGCTCAGTGTATGTTTTACCGAGAGACTCTCAGCAACAATACATAATTATAATTCGAGCAGGTACCAAAAAAAAAAAACATAACGAAAAATACAACAACAAAAATCTCATCAGTTGACAGTTGGCCAAATTATTGATTGACTGATGGGCCAAAGAGAGTGGGTAATGATGTAGAGAGAAAGAGACAGAGAGTGACAAAAGAGAAAGAGAGAAAAGTAGAGCATAATATTTTAGATTTCAGGTACCATCAAGCTATCATTAAAAAAAAAAAAATTTAAAAATCCTCTAGAGCCAGAGCTGGAGCTGGTGCCAGACCCAAACTCAAATTCAGTTATACATTGAGTGCTTAACGTGTCAACAGGCTTTTGGGCATCATTTGGCGCCTTTTTGGTCATATTTATGATGATGCGCTTACACACACACAACCACTACGAGTGAGAGCGAGAGAGAGCGAGTGGATATGAGAAATGATTATGATGGAACCCATATACCACATCCATTCCATACATAATGTCGCTTGTTACACGCAATTGCGTTGCCATTTTGCGTCATATTTGCACGTTTTGACCAATTTTTTAATACCCTATATATCCGTTGGTATCATCATTTCGAAACATTACGTAATGTTTAATGCATAGATAATGAAGGCATATTTATGATCACCATAAAGCATTATACACATTGTACATAATATTTTTGAAACAGTACAAAATGAACAGAGCAGAGCAGAGCAAAGCAGAGAAAAGCAGAGCAGAGCAAAGTCAATATCATAATAGCCGATATCCTTATATACAATATAATATATAATATGTATTTATAATATTCCCGTTTGTCAAGAATTTTGCATTAGTTTCTGGTCAAATTTATATTTTTATTTGAACTAAAAAATAATCAAAAAACTAAAATAATAATAATAAAATAATTTTACAAAACATTTAAGAGGCTTTCGTTTTGCTATAGGAAATTGTTTAATAAATTATTTCTAATTAAAATAGTATTTTTCATATTTTGAGGGCATTTAAAATTCGTTGAGCTACGCTAAATAAATTGAATAAAACTCGTGGTGTAATATGGTTTAATATGTTTTGTTGCGTGTGAACCTTCGTGGCATATATGGCGTATACTTAATATTACGCATACGTCAAACGCAGCCACACAGGGCGGCTTTTGAGCTCTAGTAAACGGCACTGTGGGCTTGTTGGGCCGTTGTTGGGCTGTTGGGCGACATGTCATGACATGTGCTTAATATGCATAATAATAAAAAAAAAGAGAGAGAGCAACAAAAAAAAAAAAAAAAAAAAAAACACTGTACTGCTGAAAATGATGAAGTACACAAAAGTTTGATCGTTTCGGGCTCGAGTTACTCACGTACTACGTGCAACACCATCAACCGACATAAAAAAAAAAGAAAAAAAAAGAAAAAAAAATAAAAATAAAGAGAGAAGAACGAGGGTATGTGGGGGGTAAAAGAAAAGTTCATCAATCATAACATATTGGAAATGGACAGCATAATTTGATGCCCACAACCTCAATGCAGCATCCCTTGGCGTATGCCACGCCCATTGACCACACGTTGTCCAGTAAAATAACAGTAACGCGGCCCATGAATTTACGAGAGCTCATTAATGATTCGTATATACACACATATATATATATATATAGTACATACATATGCCACTTTTACGATACACTCACAAACTTAATCAATCGAAAAACTGAACGAAATGTTTTATTCGTTTCATATTCATAACAAAAAACAATAACGAAAAATAAAAATAAAAACAAATCGAGCAAAACATCTTCAAGTATATTAGCCTTAAGTGGAAAATAGATATGTATGTACACATACATTACATACATTACATACATTACAACAAAACATAAAAAGGAACGGATAACAGTTCTCTGTTAAAGGGCTCAACACTTAACAGTTCTCAATAATGTTTACATAAAACTTTTAACATCAAATGAAACTTTTTAATTTATCATTGTTTTTTTTTAACATGATGTCAAAACTGTTAATTAATAGGCAACAATGTTAACATGCTGTTAAGCTATAAATGTTAATAGTGTGTAAAGGAAAAGACACTTTTCGCAATGTTATTAAGACAAGTGATGTATTGCTTTCACTCTCTCTCTCTCTCTCTCTCTCTTTCTCTCTCTCCTCTCTCTCTCTCTCTCTCTCTCTCTCCTCGCTCTATTTCTCGCTCCCTCTTTCACTCACTCTGTTACGTGGCGAATTATGTTAATGGACGCCTCAGCCATATTCATGAGCAGCATTTTGCGTATCATTTGAAAGATGCTGGCGATGACAGGGAAATCTCTCTGATATGGCCAGGGTCAACAATCAGCACGTCATCGCCATCCCGTTGATGGGGGGGGGGGGGGGGGTGGGGGGGAACACGAGCACAAACACAAGTATAAGTCTCAATATTTTTCTAAGCCGGTGTCAAAAGGTAGTTTTTTGTCGTTTCTCT
>JBAMCR010000189.1:0-11264 GCA_037075045.1 Mulgravea parasiatica | reverse complement strand
TGAGGCATTGGCGCTTTCTCTTCGGTTCTCTTTGTCCGCCTTTCTCCTTTCCTCCCTTTCCTTTTTTTTTTTTTTTTTTTTTTCTTTTTTTGAGCATGAGCATAAGCATAAGTATAAGTATAAGTATTTGTATAAGCAGGTGGCAAGAGGTAGTTGTTGGTAGTTTATCTCTCTCTCCCTCTCGCTCTCTCACTCTCGCTCTCTCTCTCTCTCTCGGTGGGTGGGGTGGGGGGGGGAGCTTGTCCTTAACAGCAGCTGGCATCATAAATAGCAGCAATCAAAGTTGGGCGAGCGTCTTATGCACAGCACGTGTCCATTTGCTGTGGGGCGCTCGTCTTAGATGTTGGCTGTTGCTTGTTGCTTGTTGCTTGTTGCTTGTTGCGTGTTGGGTGTTCGCAGGGTGTTGCAACATTGATTTCTGGCTTGCCGCTGGCATTGGTCAGGACACAATTCCAATCAAGCCGAACCACGTAGTTGAGTTAAAACATAAACCAAACGACCAAACGGCCAACTGGCAACTGGCAGCGTTTTGTCTAGACAAGCGCCAAATTAAATTGAAAGTTTTGCAGACAAGGTTCTAGTCCACTCTCCCTCACCCAGTCCACTTTCTGCCTAACCTGCCCATTATCCTGTTAGTCATCATCATCATCATCATCATCATCATCATCATCATCATCATCGTCGTCGTCGTGGAGCAGCACCTTAATCACTGGACGCATGGAACAAGAGCGCGAACTTAATTTAAATTAATTTTGCGCAAAATAAGTTTCTAGCCAAATATACCCGCTCCACTTCGCTCCAGTCTCCCCCTCCCCCCCTCATCACTCACTCTGCCATATACACTTTACAGTGGTATAAAAACCTGCAAGAAAGTGAAAGTTTTTTTTATATTTTTATGCTCGCAGCGCCGCCTGTTGCAGCTAAAATTCTTTTCCTTTCTCTTAGCCTTTTTTTTATATACCCTGTAGTTATAAAAAAAAATACTTGCTGCACACACACACAAACACACTTCTGGAAAGTGCATCTGATGTTTGGCACACAGGGTATTCAATAGTCGATCATTGTCGTGGACAAAAAATAAAGTGCAGATACTTGTCGCTTCTGACTTTTTTTTTACTTTTGTTTTTTTTTTTTTTTGTGAACACTTTTTGATTACTTTGTCAGGAGTTGGATAGAGAATGGAGAATGGAGGATAGAGAATGGAGAATGGGGGGCTGAAGGTGCGGGGAGGCCTGCCACACATGCGGCAGTTGCCGCAAATTGAAAATGGGGCGTGGCCAGTGTGCAACAGAAGCTCAAAACTCGCAAACTCAAATCCTGACAACGGCAGCTCCTATAGTTGACATCGGCGAGAGCAGCGCAAGAAATTGAATATTTGATTAGGGGCGACCAGATAAACAATTCCCCAGAATCGATGGGGCCTGAAAGAGTGAAAGAGTGAGACAAAAAAAGAGAGAAAGGGAGACAGACAAAGAGCAGATACTAGTAGAAGAAGCTGGCCGACATATTGTCAGCTGGGTTGCAAGTTGCAAGCACTTCAAGCAAGTTGTCAAAACACTCAACCTAATGGAAGCACAAAAATTCCCTCTGTGGAATGGATGGAATGCGTGGAATGAGTGGGATGAGTGGAATGGTTGGAACGGATGAAATACAAGTAGACGAAATTAGTAGAATGGATGGAAAAGGGAACAAATGAATGGAGTTGATGAAATAGTTAAAATGAATGGAATTCATAGAATATTCAATATTGTGGAATGAATGGAATACGGAATACAGGGAATGGGTGGAATTGGTGAAATAGGTGGAATGAATGGAATATGTGAAGTGTGCACAATATGTTAAATATGTGAAATGTGGATGTAGTGAGTGGAACAAGTGGAATGAGAAGGTGAAATAGGTTGAATAAATATTGCAGAATGGATGGAATGAAGGCGGTGATTGAGCAACATGTCCCGTTATGATGCGGCTATGATTGGAATTGCAAAGTGCAAGTCTCCTGGCGGAGACACAAACATCGAAAGGCAACAAGATGCAGATGCAAAAGCAGATGCAGATGCAGATGCACTTGCAGATGCAGTTACAAATGGGCAAATACGAGGGTTGCTTAAAAACTTTCGTTGAATTTTACTGCAATGATATCAATCATATTAACATATTTTCAATCAAAAAATTCTTATTATTATTTAAATCTTCATAGACGACAGACAATAAATAAAACTTGAATTCAATTCCCAAAAAAATGGGAATTTCTTAAATTTCTGCTATCGATTGCCAAAATGAAAAGACAATAACAGAATAATTGTAACGCCCCTCGTTTAAATTGACATTCGATGCGCAAAACTCTGTGTGATTGGGCAAATAACAGAAAGAAGAAAACCAGAAAAAAAACAACTTGAAAGAATAAGAAAAGAGAGAAAGAGAAAGAGACAGAGAAAGAGACACCTTGGCCTATTTCTCATATTGAAACCATTTCAGATACTATTATATTTAAATTTCCAATAGTGAAATGCGGCGACTTAACCTTTTATTGAGAAGGCATTACAAATGCATATACACTTACATATTATATATTCCCGTCCAGATGGAAAAGATGTTTTTTGAGATGGAAAATGAATTGTCATCAAAGTCTATGAAAATATGCTATTTCTTCGCATTTTCATATTTCCTTTTTATTTTACCCCTAATATTCAACTATATTTCTCGTTTTCCTTTTGTAAAATTCATAAAATAATTTTAAATATTAATCAAATAATAGAATAATTAAATAATTTGGATCTAGTTTAATTTTAACACTCTGAACCACTGAACCGCTGAATCAAAGCTCATGCCGTAGTCATGATAGCCGATTATCATACTCTTTCCTCTGCTGATAATGATAACTAAAGTTTCTTTTGATAGACTCGCGTTTTCTTAACGGCATTTTTTATCGATAACTCGTAATGAAGCTCAACATTTGTTGTAATTTTTCCCTCCGTTTATTTCCTCCATTTCTTCATTCTCTTTATCGCTTTATATCGAATTACAAGCTCCCTCTCCCCCGCTAATGAGTTTCGTGGGAGAGAGGGGGGGATGGTGCGGGGGGGCGGGGGAGGGGAGCATTAAATTAACCGAGCGAAACTCGGCGAACAACTGTAACATGAAACAATTTGCAAATAGGCTTTTAGCTTACAATTACGACTTTTTTACAGTTTTCGGTATCCAATTTTTAAGTTTCAAGTTTCGGTTTTCGGTTTTCGATTTTCCATTTCGGGTTTTCGGTATTTGATATTTGATTACTCTTGTGTTGGGGAGGAAGCGGGGCGGAAGGGGCGGGTTCTTCATAAAAAGCAATAACCATATTCTACGCATTGTTAAATATTTATGTTGGGCAGCCATAAAAAAACATTAAAAAGAACTACCAAAAAATACAAAAAAACAAACAAAACAGAAAGCAAAAATATCAACATGGAATTTTCTAAAGGAAATTCGCTTCATTTAGCATCAAATTGTTGTGACGCCGTTGGTCAAAATGAAATTTTGTTGTTTGTTTTTGTTTTTTGTTTTTTTTTTTACACTATTTTTTTTTTTTTTTGTATTTTGATGGTTCAACAACTTTCCTTATAAACATGAAAGGAGAAAGAAGTAAACATAGGGCAATAGACGAAATAATATTATGAATGCGAAAGAGAGTGAAGAGATAAAAATGCATATGAAAATAGATGTAAAAAAAAAGTGGAATTAGAAATAGAAGTAAAAGTAAAAGTAAAAGTAGAAGTAGAAATATAAGTAAAAGTAAAATTAAAAATAAAAAAGTAGAAGTAGAAGTAAAAGTAAAAGTAGAAGTAAAATTAAAAATCGATATAGTAGAAATACATAGAAGTAAAAATAAGTGAAGAGGTAAAAAGTTGAAAAGCAGAAGCAGATATAGTGGAAGAAGTTGAGTAGAAGATACAAATAGAAATAAAAGCAGAAATAAAAATAGAAGTAAAAATAATTGTAAAAATAAATAGAAAGAAGTAGAAATAGAAATAGAAAAATAATTAAAAGAATGGAAAAGAGGAAATAGTCCCAAGAGCTAATCAATTAATTTCAATATCCTAATTATCACAAATTTGTACAAAAATTTATTTATTGGCAGATTTGGAATTTAAAAATGCTGCAGTATATTATAAATTAACATACGAAATATACGAAAATCATAAACAAAACAAAGCAAAACCAAAGTGAAACAAAAAAAAAAGAAACAAAAAACAGAAAACAAAAAACAAAAGGGACAGCAAACAAACTAAAATAAAACCCAAAAGCAAAGCAATTAAATTTGTTCAAATCGATTTAGATGGACAATCGAGAGCTCCGTTGTTTGTTTGTGTGTATCGTATAGTATGTTGGGGAAGGGGAAGAGCGGGTATGGGTGGGATTGGGGGAATAAGTAGGTAGGTTGGTTGGTTGTTTCGCCATGCGGGCGTCGCATGGCATGGACGTTGTGGGCGTGACGCTCTACGGCAATTACAGCCGCAAATGGCAATAAAATGACAGAGTAAAATGTAACAATCGTTAGAGGAACACTTCGAAATCGAGAATAGTATTGTAATATCACTGAAGGGTGGGTGGATTATTGGGTGCTGGGTGGTGGTTGGTGGGCGTGTCAGCATATAGAGCAGCTAGCAGTCTAGCCGCTAGAGGGCGCCACAAATAGCACACAAATTGGAACATTAGATGCGGTGCAACCCGAAAAATCGTTATCGCAAATTGTCGCCACAATTAAGCGAAGGCAAATCCCAGGCACCGCCCAGCCCCTCTCCTACCCCTGCTCCTGCTCCATGGTCTACCCTTGTTTATCTGTTTCGCACAGGTCGCATAACGGTTGTATATTAACTGTGAATCAGGATAAAAACAAATCTTTAAGCGCGCTTTAATGTTTTCGCAAAAACCATTTAATAATCATTTGAAGGAGGGAAAAAGGAAAGATAGAAACGAAGATATCAACTTATTTATATATATATATATATATATATGTGTGTGTGTGTGTGTATAAACATATACTCTATATAAATATATATATACATTTCAGCACCTAAATTAAGTAAATATTTAAACAGACAGCGGCTTTTCTTCTCCAGACACAAAAATAAAATGTTAAAAAAATAAATGCGAAATGCGAAATGTTTTCACGCTTCTTTTGTTTTTACGGTTTCGATTTTGCGTCTATTTCTGCCTGTAAACAATGCAATGAAAAGGAAAAGGAAAACGAAAACGAAGAGACAAAAAGAACCCGCAAATACCAAAAACAAAACAAAAAGAAAATGAATATGAAAACGCAGATGAAAATATACAATAAAAAATGAAAATGAAAATTAAATAAAAAAATTGAAATTGAAAATAAGAAAACCCATTGAGCAAATATTTAACAAAGCGAAAAATTGCAGCGTTTTTCTTTTATTTGCATATTTAATTTGTTTTTGAGGTTTTTTTCTCTTTCTCTCTCTCGCTTTCTTTCTCTCTCTACCTGTCTCACTCGAACAAACCAAGAAAAACCGCTGACAAAGCAAAAACAAAAACAAGCAAAGTGTTTGTAAAAATTTTAATAAATATTCGTATACGACTATGCGTATACCCTAATCTCGAAAAAAACATCAAATTTATACAGAAAATCCGTAAAATAGAAAATGATAAACTTTTTTACTGGATTTAAAAAACAAAAGTATTTTTCCTAAGTAAAATAAAATATAAAACTTATTTTCTTTATTATAAGATGCTCGAAGAAATATTCGTTTAGCTAGACTTACTTAAATTTAGGAAAAGCCTTGCTTTCAGCCGAAAAATCGCATTCGCAGTCATTTTTCCCGGTAGAAAGTTATAACTTTCTTTTATGGAAAAAATTAAAACGTAAAAATTAAAAATTAAATTATTAAAATTAATTAAAATTAAATTATTTTCAAAAATAATTGAGTTCAACACTTTCAATCCTTCAAAAACTCGGCTTTTTTATTTATGAAAAATTAAATACAATAAATACAATAATAATAATAAATAAATTTGAAAAAATGCTGGATCTGCAGCGAAAATATCCGACTGGCGCAATACTCTTTATAGTGCATCACAAAAGTATGCTACACTTTTTTTTTTAATTATTTGTAATTTTTAAAATCTGGAAAACCAAAACAGAAAAATTAATATTAAATAAATAAACATATTTTATGAATATTACATGCTAGAGTATATGATTAATAAATGTTGTAGAATATACAAAAACAGAGAAAGAGAGAGAAAAAGAGAGTGAGAAGGGGAGAAGGGGAGAAAGAGAAGCAACTCTGCGTCAGTGCAACCGCAATTTATATTTAATTGTTATTTGTTGCTGCTGCTGCAATTGTTATTATTAAATAATTCATGCGCTTGTCGTCTGCAGCTGACTAGTTTTTTTTTTTGTTTTGTTAATTGTTGTTGTTGTTGTTTTATTTTGGGTATTTTTCTTCACAATTATTATTAATAGTTTGCAAACAAACATTGTTTGTAATTAACAAATAACAAGCATAAAATACTAAAGAGAAGAGAGAGAGACAACAAAATACCAACAACAAAGTGAAGGCTGAGGTCAACAATGGGTCACAGATTGTTGTGCCTTGTCTTGTTCACACTTTAACCCTGAACAAGCCACAAGAACAACAACAACAACAACAACAGAAACAACAACAACAACAAACTAAACAAAATATACCATAAAATCCTAACAAAAAGACAGACAAAAGGACGCCCACTCAATTTGAAGGCTAAACACCCTTTCATTTCTCCATCAACCCCCCTCCACCCCCCCCCGCCCCCCTTCTGCCCTCAACCGCACCCGGGTTTTTTCATGGCCAAGATTTTGCCTTTTAACCCAAACTCCCGCCTAACAGCAGGTGGGCGTGGCCAAGACAGTTACGCACCGCAAAGTGTCACACTTTAACAGCATTTTCATTAATCAAGTCACAAAGCGCTCAGCTTCACTTGCCCCCTGCCCCCCACCCACCTCCCTTCACCGCACTATGAATGTCCTTGCCCCTTGCCCCTTAACAAGCTAGCCAAACAGAAGTGAACTTTTATCCTTTGTCTCTCACTTAACTGCAAAGGGGATTTGTACCATATACAATACATACATACATATACACACATACACACATACATACACATACATACAAATACATACATATACATACATACATACATACATACACATGCTGGTTGGGTCTTGTGTCCTTTGTTCTTGATTTCTTTTTTTTTTGGTGTTTTTTTGTTTTTGTCGTTTCGCGGTTTCCTGCTATTTGCTTTGTCTAAGTTGGGGTCCAGCATCATTTGCAAATTACGTAACGTTAACCGAATAACGTAAGCAAATAGTGTGACGTAACAACAAGTCTTCTAGCTTGACAATGAATAAAACAAAAAAGCAAAAAACTCATTAAAAAAAATAAAAAAATCTTTTGTTTGTTTTTGATTTTTAAGCACATTTTTGTGTAATGTTACATAACATTATTACGTAATGTTAACATTACGTAAGCTCTGAATGTAACGTAAGCAATGGATTGCCAAAAAAATTCTCAAATTACGTAAATTAAAACAACGTAAGAGACAAATACGTGACGTACACAATTCTTACTTGATTACGTCATGATGTAATAAAATATTTTGAAACGTAACAGAACTTTACGTTTGACAGAATTGAGCGGGTTCTAAGTTTTTCTCTCGTAATATTTTTATGCTTTAGTTGGGCAAGAGCGAGCTTCTATATTATACTAGTATTTGTATATACATATGTATTTGTATTTGTATTTGTATATGTATATGTATGCATACATACATACATACAATCGTTAAAATTTTTAAACATACGCACACATACACACACACACACCCATGCATATACATATACATATTCAAACTGCGTACACTTTTTACTAATCTTTATTTTTTCTCTCTCTTTCTCTTTCTTGTGCTCTGTCTATCTCTTTTCAGCTGGAAACTGCGCTGTTAATTGCGATTTTCGAGCCAACGCACGACAACAATAAATAAAAAGCATAAGCAAAAGAAAAAGAAGAGGAGAAAACGGAAAAAAGGGAGAAAGGGAGAACAAGTTGGAAAAGGAGACGAGGACGAAGCAACAGCTGCCCCCTTAAGGGGAAAGGATAAAAGGGGGGAGGGGAGAAACGGAGTATTAATTAATCACAGTCTTGACTGTCGCAAACAACAACAACAACAACAACAACAAGAAAAACAACAACAACAAGAAGAAGAGAGTACGAAAACAAAGGCACACGGAATCAAATAAAAAGCGCGTCAAAAGGATTAGCGCGTGAAAGAAGCAGAAAACCAAATAACAGCGTGAACGAGCAAGCTAACGGCTTATAAATACGTGACACGAGGCACGAGCCACGAGCCAAACGCATTGAGGTTAAGTCCGACCGCAGCCGTCAGCTTTTGGAACGTGTGCGACGGCAACACGCTGCGGATTACGTTTAACAGTGCAGCGATAGCAACACCAAGAAGAAGAGGAAGAGCGGAAAATAACTGCAACTGCAACCATATTGATAATCATAACTGTGAAACAGAGAAGAAACAATAACAAGAGAGAGAGAGAGAGAGAGCGAGAGAGAGAGAGCAGTTACAATAATAACAGTAACTGCAACAGCAATCTCCCAATTAACATTAACAGCAATTAGAATTCTGTTACACTAACATTAACAGTAACATTAACAGTAACATTAACAGTTACTTATAACAGCAATGCAGCATTTACGAAAAGTACAGTCATGCCGGCAGCAGGCAGCGCTGTTAAGGCCACTGTTAATGCTGTTGCTAGCGCTGATAATGCTGTTGCATGTGGCACAGACGCTGGCAACACAGGACTGGATGCAAAACTGTGGCAATTGCCACTGCCATTGGATATCGGGTAAGAAGAGCGCCAACTGTAAAGGGCGTAAGCTTACGCAAATACCGTTAAATATGAGCAGCGAGCTGCAAGTGGCGGACTTTACGCAGAATCAAATACACGAGCTACGCTCCGAGGAGTTCAAAAAGGCCGAACTGCAGAATTTGCATAAAATCTATTTGCGCAACTGTACCATACACAAGGTGGATCAGGCGGCGTTCAGGGACCTATCGATATTAATCGAATTGGATATGTCGAACAATCGAATACGCGAATTGCATCCGAATACATTCAGAGGTGTCGAGAAGTTACGCAACGTGATTATCAACAATAATGAAATCTCCGTATTGGAGAGCGGCCTGTTTATCAATCTATCGTATCTATCGAGAGTTGAATTCAATAGCAATCGATTAAAGCAGGTGCAACTGAACGTGTTCGATGGGCCGCTAACATCGATATCCCTAGAAAGGAATCAATTGACGCATTTGCACAAAGAAACATTCGTCAATCTGACCAAATTGAGTTACCTATCGCTGCAGGGGAATGCGTGGAATTGTAGCTGCAATTTGCAAGAGTTTCGCGATTTTGCGATTAGCAAACGCCTCTATACGCCGCCCACCGATTGCCAGGAGCCCCCCCAGTTGAGGGGTAAGCTATGGAGCGATGTGCCGTCCGAGAATTTCGCATGTCGTCCGCGTATATTGAATTCGTTGCGCAACTTTAAGGCAAACCATGAGAATATCACGTTACCCTGCCGCATCGAGGGGAATCCCCTGCCGAATGTCACCTGGATCTATAACAAGCGCGCCCTCAATCCTGGCAACAATGATCCCCATATGCGCATACTGAATACCATCGATCAGCAGCCGGCCGAGATTTTAACGTCGGAGCTGCGCATCTTCGGAATACGCTCATCCGACAAGGGCATCTACGTCTGTGTCGCCGATAATCGTGGTGGACGCGCCGAGGCCGAATTTCAATTGGTTGTCAGCAGTGACTA
The DNA here is from genome assembly GCA_037075045.1 of Mulgravea parasiatica. Taxonomy (NCBI): domain Eukaryota; kingdom Metazoa; phylum Arthropoda; class Insecta; order Diptera; family Drosophilidae; genus Mulgravea; species Mulgravea parasiatica. The sequence continues at coordinate 1,386 of JBAMCR010000189.1, read as the reverse complement.
TGTTGCCGCTGTGGCAGCAAATGATGGTCATGGGATTAGCAGTTCCATTGGTGCCTCAACCAGTGATCCCCAAACGAGCATCTTTCTCATTATCTGCGCAATTGTGACGACATTTCTCATCCTGCTCATATCGATGGTATTGATCCTGTTCATCTACTGTCGCCGCATCAAGACCTACCAGAAGGATAACACCATGATGAGTGGCGATGGCCTCATATCCCATAAGCTGGACAAGACCCACAACAGCTCCATGCTCGAGGGCTCCGTCATCATGGAAATGCAAAAGAGCCTCCTCAACGAGGTGAATCCCGTCGAGAAACCACCTCGACGCACCGACATCGAGAGCGTTGACGGCGGCGATGATGGACATGAGATTAAGAAAACCCTCCTCGATGAGACTGCCTACGGTAAGTTGATCAAACTCAAATCAATCATAAATCAATCAAACGACTGAAAAAAAAAGAAGAGACCAACTAGAAATTGCTTTTATTTTATTTTGTTTTATAAATATTTAATTGTTGCAATTATTCAGTTAAAGAATGCCAAAACGAATTAGTATTCAATGTAACAGTAGCTGTTAATTGTTACTGTTAATGTTACTGTTAATGTTACTGTTAATGCTACTGTTAATGCTACTGTTAACGCTACTGTTACTGTTACGATTACTGTGGCATTTTGGCACTTGGCGTTGTGGCAAAATCTTGAATAAACACAGACCACGACAGCACACAACAATAAACAACCAAACAAATGGCCAACAACAACAACACGGTCAACAACAACAACAACAACAGCAACAACAGCAACAACAACAACAACAACAATTGAGCTGCATCAATTGCATTCAATTGGCTTTTCAATTGTTATTGCAATTCAATTGCCAACTTCAATTGCCAATTTCTAATTTAAAGCAAACATCCGTTGTTATTGTTGTTGTTGCTGTTGTTGTTGTTGCTGTTGCTGTTGTTGCTGTTGCTGTTGCTGTTGTGTTTGTTGCTGTTGTTGACCAACATTGGGTGTTGGTTGTATTTGCTTTTGTACTTACCAAAGCTGGCGGCCAATATTGCCAAATGCGGCGGAAGTAATAGATACAAATGTATCTATGTATCCTACAGATGGATGGAGATGTTCCTTCTCGCTCTCTCTCTCTCTCTCTCTCTCATCCCCTCTCTATCTGTCTATGTTTGTTTGTGTGTGTGTGTGTGTGTGTGTGTGTGTGTGTGTATCTATGTGGGTGCTTGCAATGTTGCTTTGAAAAATGCGAACTAAATTGTTCAACTGCCGTTGCACTCAACTGGAAATATTCGACAAATACATCAAATGTGCAATTCGCACTATATAACACACACACACACATACACACACACACACACACACACATATAGT
>JBAMCR010000188.1:0-43654 GCA_037075045.1 Mulgravea parasiatica | reverse complement strand
AAGTATGACAAATGATCGTGCAAACATTTGGCAAATCCACGATTTCCATAATGAACCAAGACGCAGCTAGCTTTCGTTGGCCGCGAGCGGGTTGGTAGTTAGAGAGGGGGGGGGGGAGGGGGAGGGCGGAGTGCGACGCTGCACAGTGTGTGATGTATGTGATTGGGAGGGGTGCGCGGATGCGCGGGTGCGGGTGCGCAGATAAATATTATGGCATAAAACACTTTGACAATGCCGCCACTTGGCGCATTATTTCATGAGCTCGTTACCATCAACACTGCCGCCAAGCCCCCCCCCCCCCCCGTCCCCCTCGCCCACCACCCCCTAGGCCACCCATACTCCCGCTTTCACCCACCGAACTAGTACCCCCCATCCATCTTCTTGCCATCTCGTACACATCCTGCGCGCGTCCTTGCCGCATGCCATATACATATAAATAACAACAACAGCCGGCGGTAGGCATGGTCGCTGAAGCAGGTGATGGGACAGGGGTAGGTGAGAGGAGAGTTAGGTTAAGTATGACTTGGGAGTGCGTAAATAATGCCACCTGTGCTGCAGCTACAGCTACAGTGGAGTAAATCCTGCGATTTTCTGTCAAAAGAACAAAAACAAAAACAAAATTTTAAATCAACATTATAATGCACAATTGCTGTTAAGTTAACAGCTGTTAAGTTAACAGAATAAAAAATATATTAATAAATTTTAAGAAAAATATTATGTTAATTAACAAAAATAGATTTTATAATTTATTTTATACATTGCAACAACTCAAAATAAATTTGAGTCTTGGTTTTTTATTAAAATATATTAAAAGTTTCAGGGTAATAAATAAATAATTAAAATATAATAAAATATAATAATAAATATTCAAAAAATAAGTAAATTATATATATTATATATAGAATATATCAAAATATTATTGACAACAAAATTTAAATTAATTAATGCCAATCGAATCAACATATTGCCCCATAGTGCAGCTATTGCTATTGCAGGATATTTTTTGGGTTTGGGTCTTGGGTGTGGGTGTGGGTATGGGTTTGGGTCTTGGGTTTTGGGTCTTGGCGCGTCGCAACGCTTGACAAAATTATGACTTCACTTACAAGAAAACATTAAAGTTTAACATTAAATGGCATGTCATTTGGGCCGGAACAGCTCAAGACACGACAGCGACAGCGACAGCTCAGCAGTTGACTAACGGCAAGCCACATGTCATATGCCACATGCCACATACCACATGCCACATGCCGCATGCCACCTGCCACATATGCCTACTCATGTGTGTGTGTGTGTGTGTGTGTGTGGTTAGATGTGTCTCTCTTACGCTTGTATATCATAAACATCATCGAATTTACCTAAATTGCATTTACCACATAACTTGCAACAAATTCGATTGGAAAAACTAAATATTATATATTGCCACACAGGCACCATATCGCATGTGGCGACGGCATGTGGATGGTCATTTAACGGATGGTCGGGATGAGGGGGTGAGAGTACGATAAATAGTATAATTATTTTATACTTAAGTCAATAACAACAATTGTTTTTAACTGCGAAACGATTTTTATTATAAAAACTTTAAGTTAATTTTGCAATTTTATTTTATTTCCTTGGAATTTCATTTCGATTAAATATATTTTTTAGTTTAATTTTCAAATATTTATATTATAGATTTCAAAACAGTTTGATTTCAAATTCAATTTAAGAATAAATCAATTTTTTATACTAAATTTAATTACTAATTTTCCTTGATTTTTATTATTGTTTTTGATCAATTCTATTAAAAATTATTCAATTTCTTGATCAGATTTGATCATTAAAAGTTAAATATTTTGTTTGTAAGTACTTAAAAAATTAAAAAAAAAAAGGGGGATTGGATTAATTATATTAGAAAACTATTTCAAAAATTCAAAACAGATTTTCAAAATATCAATAAATAAATAATAATAATAACAATAACAAATAGGTTTTATCAAAAATAAATAGCAAAAAAAAGAATAAATAAATATGTATAATAAAAATTTACTTTTTTATTGATTTTTTATTTTTTATAGATATAGTTTAAATTAAAATAAATATTTTTAAAATCAAATTCGAAATTCTTGTTTAATGCAGTTGAAATCAAATTCCAGATATATATTTATAAATTTTTAAAATAAATATAATATAATATAGAGAAACTGCAAACAATTGCAATGTTTTTGTTTTTGTTTTTGTTAATTGTTTAATGCCTGGCAATATGCCAAAAGGATATAAATATCATTAGTTGTCCTGGCCCCAAGGATACATACATAGATACCACATAGATTTATGCGCGAGCAGCGCTTGCAACAAAGCAAAGGCAAACCATTTATGGAGCGAAGCAGCTTGCGTTTGTGTGAATGGGAGGGGGGGCGGGGGGGCGGTGCTAGCTGATGAGGGGGGGTAGTTTCAGTTTACGGCGGGAGGCGATGGGGCATTATGTGTGTGGCAGGGGGTTCGGTGGGGTTCTCTTGGCGCTCAGGCAAGGCGCTCATTAGGATAATTGCAGGCAATTAACTAAATTGCCGCCGCATTTGTCGCTTGTAGCTTTGGCGTTGCGCGACATTCCCGTTGATAGGCAAGCAGATGGGAAAAGGGGGAAAGGGGGAGAGGGGAGGGGAAGCCATGAATTTTGATGGAGAGGAGCAGAATGAATGCGGGGCAAGGAGTGCTGCAGTATGAGGGATGGATTGGCTTATTGGCGTACAGAAAATATGATTCATAAATTGTGTTGCCCCAAAAGTATGCCATACACACACACACATGCACACACACGCACACACACACTCGCGCATAGAAATGCACTGAAAAGCAAGAAAGTCAACTAAAATATATAACATACTCCTTAAAAATCGAAAAAGCAATGCTTGATTCAACTTGATTCAATTTTTGTAAATAATTTTTTATTGAAATTTACACTGTAATTTATGGGTCATATGCGAAGGCCAGCTGATGATACCGTGTATATGGCATTTTTAATGGGTATAGCAAGTATGAGAAGCAGCAGCAGAAAGCATCTGCGTTCCGTGCGTTTTAATTAGCTGCGAAGATTTGTCTTGCCTCTGCTTTTGCCTCAGCTTCATCTTAGGCCGCAATGCGGCACGTTCCAAGGCTGAAGACGAGCCGTGATTAGATGACCGCTGAATTGGTAATCAATGCCCGCTACCTTATCAAAAAATCACCCAAGTATCACCCATCCACCCGCCTTAGTGCTCTCTAGTTTTATATTCCCCTCGAGCTCGCACTCTGCCTCGCTGTGGCAGCTTAATAAAAACGCTTCATGCGGCGCTGCGTACGTGACGCCGCCTCTTCAAGAGTTTTCGCACACACTTTACAGCTGCTTTAGCCCCCCCACCCCGTCGCCCCTCATCACCTCACCCTATAGCAAATAGACCCCACTCCACCACCCACAGCCCGAATCCCTTCTAGTTTTGGCTATGGCTTTAGCTACCTTCTGGCCACGTGATGCGCTGAACGTGTCTGGTAATGAAATCATTTCCGTGCCCTTTTTGAAGTTTTCGCTGGTTTTATCGGCTCCATCTGCCTTTGATAGTATAGGCTACGCGTGCACTGGGAGAAATCTTATGCCAACAACATGCATTAAAACAAATATTCAAATAAAAATCTAATTTTAAAAAAAATTTAATTTTACTCATTCAAACACAAATAAAATCAATTTAAAAAATAAGTAATTAATAAATAAATGAAGTTAATAAACAATGGGAATATTGCTTGAATTTTTTTTTATTAAATTTAATTTATCAGCTTGATTAAATGGCTTTATTTAATTAATTAATTATTTTTGCTTTCTGTTAATTAAATTTAATTTATCAGCTTGATTAAATTGATTAAAACTCACAATTTTAAGCTTGAAAAAATTCTATTCATTTTCACTTGTATTGAAAACTAACCAAAATATCAATTTTGATAATAGAAATACTTTAAAAAAATAAAAATATTGTCGTAACATTTTCTTTCAGTGTATTATTGTACACACTATGGAAACGCTCTGATCGCATTAAGCCAAATGCTGCGTGTTTGTGCTTCACTTGACTTTGGCTATGGAATGCCAAATTAGTGCTCCAAGGAGTTTAACCCCCAGGAGGGGGCATATAGGGTATACACATACACATACACATACACATATACAGTGCTGTGTGTGTGTCTAATGCTCGAATGGTATGTATGTGTGTATGCTTAAAACGCCCCAAAAGTTATGCAACATTTTTTTCTCTTTTTCTTCTGCTGCTGCTGCAGCTTAAAATTGCAACAACAGCAGCAAATAAAGTGAAATAGCTTGAAAACCGAAATGAAATCGATTTATCTGTTCTATTGGCGTGTCTGAAATACACACACACACACACACACACACACACACACACTCGACACACACACACGAACACACACATGTGACCATTGTGTGGGCTGCAGGCAGTCAGAAGCTGGCAGCTATAAGCCATGAGATGTATGTACACATGTATATACATATGTCTGTATGTATTGTGTGCATGCATGTATGCATGTATTGTATGTACACACACACACACACACACATATATATACGCAGGTCGTATATAGGAAAAGACCGAATGTCTTTTATGTGATGGGTGGAGCCTACGGAATGGCCATAAGAGCTCCATGCTTGTTGTGTGTATATGTATGTGTTTGTGTGTGTGTGTGTGTCGCATATGTATGTATGATGTGTCCAATCAGAAGCAAGTCTCACCCGCACATGCACACATACACACATACATTGGCAAGTATGTGAAAGTCGGAGAAAGTCGTCGGCTCACAATGACAATGCTAACAAAACGAGAAAAAAATTACAAATACATTATATAATATATACACACATACACATGTAACTACCATGCATACATATGTACATACATACGTGCACATACCATATAAGTAAATACTTAGTATATAAAAATAAATAAAAATGAAATACAATAAAAATATAAAAAAAAAAAAAGAAATAAAGGCAAGAAAAAGATATAGCTAAGGCAGCTAGAATCCCGATGGGTGGGGCTCTCTATAAAGCTAAAATTTCACTCAAGCGGAAACCAACAAAAGCCTCTCAAGAAAAACACAACAACAACAACAGCAATAACAACAACAACAACAATAACAACAACAATAATAATAATAATAATAATAATAACAAGAATACAATTTAAATAAAATAAATAAAATATGGAAAAAATACTAACAGAATTTGTTAAAGCAGCCAGCTATGAAAACATTGAGCTGGAGACAAAGAGAGTAAGCAGGAGAGAGAGAGAGACAGACATGGAGAGTGAGATAGCAAGCCAAAGAGCGAGAGAGACAAAGAGAGTATGCTTAAAAGCAACATTTATATTTTTATAATATTTAAATGCTTTGCGAAATTGTCAAATTTATTGCAAATGCCCAGACTGATTGATTGATTGATTGATTAACTGACTGATTGATTGATTATGATTAATGCAAATTCCAAATCTGACTGGAAGACATTTGCAATTGCACTGATTGACTTATTAGCTGATTAATTGATTGAACGCTTGATTGGTGATCAAATCAAAAATGTTATTTCTGAAATCTCTAGAGCATGATTGATAAGAACAGAATTAAAAAATTCAAATCTGTTGCATTTGTCAAATTCAACTAATGGATTAATTGATTGACTAATGATTGATTGATGTATTGTTTATCTAAATTTGATGATTCAGAATTTCAAATTTCATATTTAAGAGCAGAAATTGCATACAGAATGTAACATACAGTGAACTTAACAGTTAAATTAACATAGCGTAACATAACGTAACGTAAGGTAACATAGCGTAACGTAAGGTAACATACGTAATGTAACAAAATGTACAAATTTTCAAAATTAAATTGTGCATTTTTTGGAATGGAATCGAAGTATTTAACTGTTATATGGGACAAACATGTAAAACTTAATCCAAAAACTCCCGGAATATCTCACCCCTCACCCCACTTCGTACTCACTCCCTCTCTCTCTCTCTCTGTCTCTGTCTCTCTCTCCCTCTCGCCATCTTACGCATCACTACCAGCCGTTTAACACTAACTAAGCTGCTTATTTTGTTGTTGTTGTTGGCGATTTTCAAATACAAAAGAAAATAATGTTGGAAAAACGAAAAAAAAAAAAATAATAATGTGCCGCAGGGTTGTGGTACTTAACGAGGGGTTGGGGTGAAGGGGGAGATATGTAGGTTGGGTACGAGACAGAGGTGTAGTTGGCCGGTATGGAATGAGATGGGTTGGGGTTGGGGGGGGGGGGGTTGGGGGGGTTGGGGTGGACACAAGTTAAGAAATCAAACAGCTGACATAAATAACATTTTAATTTAAATACGACAGGACAACAACAACAACAACAACAGGGAAAATAACAATAAAAATAATAATAACAAAAGCAGCGGCACATTTTTCTTTACCGTTAAGGTAAACAGAGAACGAACGGTACAACAGGCACAGGAGGAGGAAAATACAACAACAAAAACAACAAAAACAACAACAAAAGGTAAAATACATATTTAAAGAACGGTTGAGCAAGGACGAGCCACCAAAGCGGAGAAAGCAAACAAAATTAAACAAGAAAACGAAAAAGGAAAATATGCTACACAATACAAAAAAAAAAAAAAAAAAACATACGAAATTGAACAACAACAAAAAGAAATTTACAAAAAAAATGAAATTCATATGCAATTGATATTACAACAGAAAACAACTAAAAGATACCCTGTAAAGCGCAACAAAAATTAATTAACTAAACAAAATTCACCACATTTAATAAATTAATACTTTAAACTAAAAAAATTTAAAAAAAAACAAAAATAATTATTTAAATAAATTCCTACTCAAGATACGTTTATAAATAAATTAATTGAAAATAAATAAATTTAAAAACAAAAACAAAAATTAAGAATTATTTTTCTGGTTGATTGAATTTTAATTTATTTCCAAATATGAAATAAAAAATTTAAAAAAAAATATTCTATTATATTTAGAAAAAAAATCCATTCTCCATTTGCGAGAATTAAAAATTAAATTTCGATATACCCCATTAAGGAGAGAGCTAAGTCTAGGGTATACGAAACGAGCAGTAACAGCAGTGGGAAAGTAAATTTTATTTTAAAATAAATTTATCGCCTTATCCGTTGTCCACGGCAGCGACGGGGCGCAGGACAACGCCACTCGCAGGACACACAGCACACGGGACATCCGTAGAAGAGACGGCAAATGGAAGACGAAGGAGGCTGAGGGCGGCACGGGAGGGGCTCAGCGTAGAGTCAAATTCTGGTTTTGGCTTGCAATGGACTCTGGCCCCATAGCGCCAATTGCAGGACAACAAAGAAGCCAACGGCAAATGTTGGCAACACATGCTGTAACAGCACCCACCTCCCAATCTGGCCCCTCCCTTAATCCTCTTTTGAAACAAGCCCCCCCCCCCCCCGCCTCTTCGGCCAAGAGACGAACATTAGCTGGACAGAGCGGTAGCTGTTGCCCCAGCACGAGCGCTTCATTTGAACGAAATGAAATCATAATGAGATTTTTGCGTTCGTTTTTTGTGTCGCAGGACAACAACAGGACTCTTTCTGCCTGTGCGTTTGCTCGTTGATGGCGGCACGATGGGTTGGGTAGCAGGGGGGGAGGGATTGCCATGGACTCCCGGCGTAATGACAAAAATTCATAATTGGATAAAGATGCGAACGTGTTTGGGTTTTTTTTTTTGTTTTTGTCTCCCGTTTGAATATTGTCCCATTAAAATATTCAACCTGAGGGCAAATGCCGACAGAAGCAAACGCTTTAAAGCGGCACGCTCAAACAAATCCACTCATGAATGTACTCACACATATTCACTTGCATGTGCTGAGTGTTGCAACAATGCAAACACTTCCAGAAACATTTTTCTATCCATAGTACATGCGATTGCACAGCTACAAATATTCATGAATGCACTCACAAATACTCAAAAGTACTCATTTGCACACTTACAAATATGTTTACATCCATATGAATACACTCATGAGTTTAGCTCGCAATTCAGTCACTCATACATTCGTATTCAGTGACCAAACATACCATACACACCCTGGCACACACATTCAGACATATACTCACAAAAAAGCAGACACACACTCTTACTCACATTCACACTCACACTCACACTCACACTCGCACTCACACTCACACTCGCATGTGTGTGGCAACTGTGCGGCTCATTTGTCAGTTCGTTCGCTTGGATAATTGTCCTGCGATAAACAAAATTAGCAGCAATTTACGCGAAAATAGCAAAATGCCTACGACAAGGACAACATTGACAGGACGACAAGGCGACAGGACGACAGGACGACAGGACGACACTAGACACTGTGGACAATATAAATAATTTTCAGATTATATTCAGTTGAAATTTTCAAAACTAAATATAGAATACGATTTATGAAGAAGGAAAAACAAAATTATATTAAATCGTATCCTGGCCCAGAAAAGTATGCTACATTTTTTTGTTAAACATTTAATTTAATTTATTTTAGCAATATTTGAGATATGAGCTGGATCGTGCCCACGGTGGCAACATGGTTGACAACAATGGCAACATTGGCGACAAATGTCATCAGCGTCTAACGCCCGAAAAGACGAAACGTCGGAGAAAGCGGCGACAGCGGAGAAAGTGAAAAAAAGTCAAGTGAATGTAAGCCACCCAATATACACATACAATTGTATGTACGCATAAATGAAGCGAACCGAATCCGAATCCTGGAATTTAGTAGCCAGTTGTCTGCCACAGGAATTTATAGTGTCAGTTTATTCATGTGTCGGTGTCATCATCCATTGGAGCTGCCACATCCGTCCATCCGTCCATCCGTCCGATTGCTGCCAAGCGCCCCTTGCAACATTAGTTATAGTTTTGATGAGTGTGGCATTAATGAGTCGTCTCTCTGTCTGCAGCTTTCTCTTTTCAACATTACACTCGCACTTATTATTAGTGCCCCAACTCCAGCCCCCGCCCCCGTCCTCCAGCGGCAGCGTCTCTTAGTGTCTCTCGGATTGTGCGCCTGTTGCCAAGCCGTTGATGAGCGCGTGTATATGTATAGGTTATAGGGCATATGAGTTTGCGATGGAACTTTGCGGGATATGAGGGGTTAAGGGGGGCATAAGGGGCATGAGGGGCATGAGGGGCATGAGGGGCATGAGGTGGCTGCCTGACATTAATGACGCCCACACATGGCATACAATTTGACAGGCAACATGGGCCAAATTAGTGAAAATCACAGCTATGTTATTCTCTCTCCCTTTCTCTATTAAAGTTGTGCCGCATTTTCCATTTTTATTTATTTTTTGTTCCCCTTCCGCCCGCCCCTGTCATCCGCCTTTAAAAAAATAGAAGAACAAAAATAGAAAGGAACAGAAAAAAAAAAACCTAAAACTTTATATTACCAACTTTTAGTTGCGCTCTGTGACTTGTGGCAGCTGCTGACCAAGCGGCAGCGGTACAGCGTCTAGTTAAGGGCGATGTGTATGTGTGTGGGGGGGTGACAGAGAGAGCGGGGGGGGGGGAGGTTGGGCGCAAGGACTTTGCCATTCGTAACGTATCTCGTATCGATAACTATCGACAGCCAGCGAAATAGGCAACATGACATGAGTTATTTATGGCTTTTAAGCTATAGCCAAAATCTTACACCACTTCTTGGCCAAAAACAGCCAACAAAAACAAAAAGAAAAAGGGAAACCCCCCTACAAGTGCAAAAAGTTTAGCCTTTTTTTAGAATTGGCTTTTCTCCCAAGAAAACACTAGCTAAAAATTATAAAATCAATTAAAATTAAGAAATTTAACTGGAATTTTTTTTAATTTTGTCTTTAATATTTATTTTTTTATAATAAATATTTAACTAGAAAATTGAGTGTTAATTTTCTGGATTTTTCTTTTTTTTTGTTTTTGTTTTCGCTTTTTTATAGCTAGTGAAAATGCGACAACCCTGATATGGAAGACCATGGGCGATGCCCCGTGTTGGGTCTAATGCCCGAATGGGTCGAGGGATGGGCACGGTGTCAGGGGTATTGGATGGTGGAGGGAGGGCTGGTAGCTGGCTGGGGTGGTGGGTAGCGGGTAGCGGTTAGCGGGTCATGCTGTCAACTTGCATATGGAGATTTATTTGCAGAAAATTCGACTGTTAAGCGCATTTGTAAGCATTTTTAATAGAGTCGGAGTCAGCCCCAAAATGTTGGTTGGGGGGTTCGGTGGGGGTTAAGTGATGGCGCATGGCATGGCTTTCGAGGATAAGTTGGGCAAGGAGTTTGCTTGCTTTAGTTTCGTTTCAGCTTGTCCTTTTATCCAGCTGTCAATTGATCTCGTTTTGGCCTGCAACAAATTTGGCTAGCTGTAATTTAAGCCAGCGATTGTATCTGACAGAATCAAAGTGCCAGAAATCAACAATAAAAGACTTCAAATACTATATACCAAAAATCTATAGGCTGAAATTGTTTATTAATGTATTGAATTATTGTTTATTATTTATTGTATAAATACTTTTATTTTTTATATCATTTCATTTTATTATTTATATTTATATTTAATTATTTTTGATTTAAAACAAACTAAATCTCAAATTGAGAAAGCGACTTTAAATTTTTTTACTCTCAGCGGGGAGTTGCCCATGTTTGCGTGTTTCTACATCTGGCAACGCTGTAGCACATTGGTAACAACGAAACATGCGTTAAATAAATATTGTATAATAAAAGTACAGTAAATAGCGAAACAAAATAGACTATAAACAAAACAACAATTAAGCGCACTTTTTTAGTGCCAGCGCGACTACTAGATACCCTGTAAGCGCAGGTGTAATTTCATATTTATATGAAAGTATTTTCAAAATACAACAATTATATTGCATCCAAATTGAAAAAGGATTTATTTATAAATTCTATAAATAATTATAATTTTTAGCTCCAACATATAAAATGGATGTAGTGTTCCTTTTTTTTATATCCTTGCAAAGAATCTGCCTCTCCATCTGTATATCTATCCGTATTCTTATTCTCTATATACTCTCAATGTTTTCAGCAAGATTTTGTTTGGGATCACAAGGCATTATCCCATAGGATGAGACAATTCGAACACGATAATTAATAATTGAATTTATTTTCTGGCACTGTCGATGTTTGCAGGGTATTAAGGATATCAAAAATCAACGCTGCCACATACATACATATACAAGCACATGTACACATATTGTATGTATACATGTGTGTGTGTGTGTGTGTTACTTTAGCTTAATTTTATTATAAAGAACAGAGACAAATGCAGTGGCAACGCTCCTCCCGACGCTGATAAGCTGGCAACGTCTTGTGACTTTGACTTTAATGACTGGATTTATAGGTCCTTGGAGATAATCTCGTCCAACGAGTCGCACACACACACACACACACACACAGAGACTCAAACACTCACACATATGTATATATATACACATGTACATATACATATATGTATGTATGTATTTAGCTGGCGGCTGCTGTTTTGTTTACCAAGCATCAGGCGTTGTTATACCCTGTACCCACTGCAAATGAGCTAAAGGGAGTATCATTACAAACAAGTAGAATAATCAAATTACAACTTAAAACTCAAAATCAATCAAACTGTTCGGCTGTCTGTCTTTTGTCATTTATTTATTTATTTATTTTGGATGCTTTAAACTTAAAACAATTTAATTTTCGAAATAATTTGAGTCTCATGATTTTTGTAACTACAGGGTATCTGGTGGGCGATAAATATTTCCTTTTCAAATTTTTGTTTCGGCTTGGGGATTTCTATTTTTTGCTATTTTTTGTTTTGTTTTTTTTTCTTGTTTTTTTTTTTGTTATTATTATTGTTTTGTCTTGACTGGCGGTCTGGGCAGTTGGCAGTGTCTCACACAAGGTGGTCGGTCGGTCGCCCTAAGGGGAGGTGGGAATTAGGGATTGTGTAGTGAATGGGCGGGGGTGGGATGGGGAGGGGGAAGTGGATTTGGAGTTTGCATAGGTTAAAGGCAGCGCCAAGAGGACATCGTCGTGCTCGTTGTTACAGGGTAATTAACATCAAAGCCCGACAAAGCTCATAAAAAGACGCAGCGAGCTGGCGAGATAAACATAGAGAGATAACGTATCAAGAAAGAGAGCTAGAGACTGAGAAAGACAAAGACAGAGGAGAGAGAGAGAGAGAGAGAGAGAGAGAGAGAGAGAGTAAGAAGCACACATGGGATATGAAACGTGCCGGATGAGGCATTGCCGACTCTGAAGCAAAGGACATTCGGTGTGGTGTGAGGTGTGGCATGGTATGGCATGGTATGGAATGGGAATGTGGATGGGGAAGGGGTTGGGGGGTGTCTCATCAACTTTTCTGTCAAGTGGCAACGTTAGCGGCAATGTCCGCCCAATGACAGAGTTGCCACTAAAAACGCTCAACGTGAAATAATGTTGACAGGACGCTGCAAAAAGGATGTGTCGCACACACCCATCCACACACACACACACACACACACACACACACACACTTAGAGATACATACAGTAATGTTGCACGCACATGCTTGAAGCAATTAAAATCAGATAAGTTATAGAAAATGTCCTGTCGTCGGCACAGTTGTCAGTGCTGCTGCCCATCAGGTTGCCCCACACGCGTTGCGTTTGCCACAAAGCGTTGCCATTGTCATCAAATGCCATGTCTGCTGCTGCTGATGCTGCTACTGCTGCCTGTGGCATGTGGCATGTGGCATGTTGCAAGTCTTGTTGCTACAGCTTCGTGCCGCTTCTGCTGCTTCTGTTCGCTTCGCGTAATGAATTTCAACAAGCAACGTGCCAGCGTTTGTTAAATGAGCAGCGTTGCCACTTTTCACACACACACACACACACACACACACACACATATATATATATATATATATACATACACCCACATATGGCGACGTATGTCTACACACTGCACTCTCGATAAAAGAAACCCGAATTTACATTTATCGCAAATCTTATAAAGTTAAATAACATAATTATGGCAATTTATAGCATCATTTAATTATTTTATATTATTATGTCAATTTTTCAATATTTAACAATTCAATTTAATTATTTATGCATTTTACAAGCATCAGAATCATTATAACAACTTTTAGTCCAATTATAGCATTGCTATAATATAATTGTACAATTCTATACACATTTATAGCACTTTTTTGACAGCGCTATAAAGTGCTTCAGGTTTATAGCATTTGATTTCGATATTGTACTTGTGTCATTATAGCACTTTATAACCGAATGCTAGCAGCATTGGCAATATTATAGCATTTTGGCATTATGGCGCTATAATTGAAATATATATATGGGGATTTTATAGCATTAGCTAATGCAAAAACCTGAAAATTATTTTACGATCTTCTAAATTAATTATAATACAATTTCCATAATTTTTACGGCAATTTCCTTTTTTTTAATTAATGTTACATTTTGGCATATTTATAATTTATTGAAAACATTCATGAATGCTTTATGAATAGTATGAAAATATTTATATTTATTTTATTCAAACAATTTGAATCGTTTCTAACGAGTGTGCACCGTGGCGCTGTATTTATGCATATACATACCATCTACATATGTATATGTGTGTGTGTGGGTGTTTGTATATATATATGTGTGTGTGTGTGTGTTAGGTGTAAAATATTTTTGGGTTCAAATCGCAGTCCGCAAAACACGCATTCAACTGTTCATTCCTTTGCCACACTCATTCCAACTGAAACATTCCCACACACCCAGACTAAGAGAGAGAGAGAGACAAAGAGAGAGAGAGAGAGTGCCCCACGCTCTGTGGCATCCACATCCGCGACATCTTCGACTGATGTATTCATGGCCTTGACGTTAACGGAGTGACAAAATTCGCACCCTTCGCAGGCGTGTGAATAACGGCAAAAACAACAATAAAAAATTGTGCAATTTGCCCAGTTCCGAGCCAAAGTTTGGATACCCTATCAAAAAAAAAGCAAATAAAATGCAACTCTATGTTTGCATATTTATCGTGATTGATTGATGATTGATGGCCATAACAATTGAGTTTTTCATTTGAATGAAATCTTCTTCCAAGTAAGTTTTTTTTTCTAATGTCTTGTACTTGTATGTAAGTGTATGTATGTGTATCGTCCTTGTGTGTAAGGAGATGGACCCACCGTAAGGGTATAGAAAAGGACGCATAGACGTCTTAAAATATTTTCGCACGCCCCGTTAACACATTGTATAACAGACATTGCGCACTTAAGGCCTTTGGACAATAAGAAGCTGCAGATGCTTGTATTAGTGTGAATGTGAGTGTGAGTGTGAGTGTGAATGTGAATGTGAATGCGAGTGTGAGTGCGACTATGAATGTGAGTACGCGCACTTTTGAATGAACAAGTTGACAACGGAAAAGGCTTCTAACAAGCCGATTAGAACCACTTTACAAGTACAACTTTGACGGCACTTGAGATCCTTACTTAAGATGGTTAACTAGTTTTCAAAGGAAGCAACATCCCCAACCCCCCTTCACCCTCTCCGCACCCCCCCATCCGAGGCATTGACTAAAAAAAAATATTCCACAATTAGTTTAGCTCTTTTACATAATATTTATTGCATTTATTTATACAAATGCATAAAATATAAGAATAAATTTATTTTATTTATTTTATTATTTATTATTAAATTATTGTAAAATCAAAAATTGGATGTTTAGAAAATGACAAATTTATATTTTTTTTTATATTATATTTAAATTAGTTATATTATATTAAAATAATAACTTTAAAAAGAAAAATTAAAACGAATTCAATTTTACAGATCCAACGCTGACTTTGATAAGCAATGGCAAAAAGAAGAAAAAATTAAATAAAAAAAAATACATAAATAAAGCAAATGTTTGATTTGGCTTTGTGGCATGCCACAAAAAGTGGCAACAAGCACCATTCCCATTCCTTTGCTCCAAATACAAATCCAACTCCAGCCCCAGCTCCAGCTCCAGCTCCAGCTCCAGCTTCTTATGGCAATTGTGCCACTTGACTCTTAGCGCCCTGTTGGGCAGCCAACAGGGCGTGGTCGCTGCTCAGCCCCCCATACTCCACTGTACATACATACATAGTTATTGTTGTCATTGTTGTTTTTGTTATTATTGTTGTTTTTGTTCATTTTGTTGTTCATGGAAATGCCTCGCATTCGGATGCACCGATGCGTGAGCTTCCAGCCCTGCCAAATGCACTTGACTCCAAATAAAAAGCGCAAAAAATAAATATAAAAAACGAAGCAAACGAAAAAAAAATTATTTCTTTTTTTTTATTTTTAGCATGCTCGACTTTAAGACACCCTACAGCAATGTGTATACATGTAATTAATATACATTTAACAAAATAATTAAATAAATAATATTCAACATATTTGCTTTGCAGATGTTTTGTATTTTTTATTAATCAATTGTTGTATTTATTTATTATACATACTTGGAGATTTTATATATACTAAAATATATTGTATATACTTACTATTACATATGTATGTACATACAATTCTCTCTTAAATGCTGCATATAAATTGTTTTATAATTATTTAAAAATTAAAATTAATTCAAAATTTAATTATTCAAAATTTCAAATTAATACTCAAGATATTTTATCAAGTTTAAAAATTTTAAAAACTTTTAAAAATAGGTAAATATTTATTTTTTTTTTTTAATATTAATTTTTTTAACATTTATTTCAATTTAGTTAATTTTATTTGTAAAATAGATTTATAGATTTATAAAAAATCAATCAAATATAATAAATTGAAGAGAAAAGACATATGTATGTATGTATACACACACACACACGTACTACCATACATACACATGTCCACATGTATATTGTATGTGTATGTAATGCATTTGATTGTATTTTAAATCGCGTTGATTAACTAAGCCTGACAGTAAGTCTTAACTATGAATGAGTGTATGTACACATACATATACAAAGTCGAATGCATGTTTGGATGTATGTATATACACGCTGCATACTTACGTACATATGGTATTACATACATACATACACTGATGTCATCATCTGCTGCCAGGACTAATTAGTTGTAGGCTGAACGTTAATGGAGTGCGTAATGGGTTAATTTTCGGCATACGGGATAATGACAGGGACAGACGGGGAGACGGACATATGGACACATGGACACATGGACAAATGGACAGATGGACAGATGTTTGCACTTTATAGGGTGTCATAGGGTGTTTGGTAGTGTAACACAGTCTGACAATGTATGTGTGTATTGGGCGGACTTGCGTTCGGTTGGGTTGGAGGGGGGGGGGGGGGGGGGGTTTAGTTGGGGGGGGTTTCAACCCTTGCCAAACCTTTCCCAACCCCCCCCCCCTCCCCTCCCCCACCCCCCTATCCCCCCTCTCCTTCGAATTGTGGAGCTTGTAAGCATTGGCAGAACGTGTCGCGACGTGCTCACATTCGTGTATGTGTGTTTGTGTAATATATACATACGTATGTAGTAGTATTGTTGATGCTGACGACAAGTTAATCACATCGTGTCCAATCAGGCAAGCTAATCTAAGCCCCAAATCCGCGAGTCCCCTGTTCTCTCTCTCTCTCTCTCTGTCTCTCTCACACACTCTCTCTCTATCTACTTATACATATAAAAATGTACACTGAAAGAAACAAAAACAGCAACACTTACAACTAAACAAGTAATTCTGTAATCCTACAAAATAAATGGAATAAAAATATTGTTTAAACATAAATGAAATAAAAAAATATTATGGATATAAAAACATATACACTTCAGGACACAATAATAAGTACAAATAAATTAAATGAAAAGGAAAACTTCGTACTGGCAATTTTGTAAAGTGTATTCTTTTCGTTTGTGTTTTTTTTTTTTTTGTTTTGCTTCTATCATTATTATCATTATCATTATTATTATTATTATTATTATTATTATTATTATTTTCTTGTTGTAGCTTTTTGCAAAAAGTGCACACAGCTGCC
This sequence comes from Mulgravea parasiatica, assembly GCA_037075045.1. Lineage (NCBI taxonomy): Eukaryota > Metazoa > Arthropoda > Insecta > Diptera > Drosophilidae > Mulgravea > Mulgravea parasiatica. The sequence goes on along the minus strand of JBAMCR010000188.1, from coordinate 26,601 downwards.
ACGCCTCAAAATATGAAACAGCTGCTGCATATCAATTTGTGGCATGTAGCAGCCACCCCACCCCACCCCACCCCATCACACAATGTGCCGCTTGTAGAGGCATGTCCAACTGTATATAGATTATATCCTTGATGTCCTTGCCCCCTGCTTGAATGCAAAAAAGAGAAAGAAAAAAGAACTTTCGCTAAGGCTTAGAACTCATAAGCCTCGTCCCGGACATTGGCAATTTACATTCGGAATTTAGTATTCGAAATTTGATATCCGCATCCATATCCGCATTAATATCCGCATCCATATCCGCAACCGCATCTGCATTGACATGGCCATCGGAATCGACATTTTCTAGTGGCCAATTATCGCTTAAGCCGCGCGCGTTTTACTTTTTGTTTCACGTTTTGTTTTTCATATTTTTCCTTTTTTTTTTTGCTTTTGCCTTTTTAAAGTTAACTTGGCCTTAGGCTGTTATCCAAAACAAAATGTTTAAAAAAAAAAAAAAAAAAATTCGTTTAAATTCCAATTGCCATTGCCTGCTTTTGCCTCTGCGAAAAATAAGGAAGAAGCGGCACCACTAGACTATGAGATACCCTATAATTTACTAGAAAGAAAAAAAGGGAATACCAAGGCAAAGCAAAGAGAAAATAAACAAGGCTAAAAACAAACTAAGTAAAAAATAAAAAGTTAAAAAAGTTAAATGAAACATAAGTAAAGTAGAAAGTAAAGCAATAATAACAAAATAATACCAAGAAAGGATAAAAATAAATAGAGCCCAAAGCAAAAAAAGAATTAAAATTATTTAAAGCAACAATTTAAATAAATTATCTATGCAAAATGTGAACTAAAAGCAACAATTAAAATATTTCAAAAAGCAAAGCAAAAATTAAAGCAGAAAGCATAGCAGAAAACAAAGCGTTAATAATTAAAATATAGCTAGAAGAAAATTAAATTATTGTAGTTAAATTAATTATTTAAGGAAAACGAAAAGCAAAACAATACATTTAATATAAAAATATTTAAAAAAAAATACAAATAAAAGTAAAAAAAAATTAACACTAAAATAAAAGAAAAACCAAGCCAAAAATTAAAGCAATAGCAAAGCGAAAAGTAAAAATAAAATAATTGAAAAATAAAATAAAATAAAATAATTGAAATAATATTGAAAAAATTAATTGCAAAAAAAATTAAATAATTACGTATTAATTAAAAAATAAAAAAACAAAAAATAAATAGAACAATTAAACATGCAGTCATAGCACAGCATACCTTACATTTATTTTGCTGGTGCATGTACAGGGTATGCGGTGGGTTATATTAAAGGCTGGGAAAATATGCAGTAACCGCGAAATTGAAATTTGGCTTCGGCTGCGGCAAGCGGCTTCTTTTACATTGTTTGTGCCGCCACCACCTGATCCTAAGTAAATAAAAGGACGATGCCAACAAGGCAGGAAGGAGGCTTGCTCCTCATCCTGTCATCCGCATTCACTCATCCAAAAGGACAGACATACATGTGGCCTATGCATATTTCATTTACATACATACATACATACATACATACATGTCTACGTACGTATGTATGTATATATAAATTTTTATTATTTTATTTATTTATTTCTTATTTCGCTTCTTCTTTTTTTCTGCTTTGTTTTTTTGTGCTCTGCTTTTCTTTTTAATTAAATGAAACCAGAGGAATTGACCCAAAACGCAGAATAAATAAATACTTGCGCTGCTCCCCTTAAGCGCACTGGGCAGAGGGGCGCAGAGGAGGGTGCTGAGAGGACAGTGCCTTTTTGGCGGGATAAAAAGAGCCGCCCGCATTTTTTCACCAAGCAGCTTCTGTGCTTTTAATACCCTGTATCTCAAAAAAAAAAAAAAGAAGAAAAACATTCTTTAAAAAATAATTAACAAATCAACAGGCTGAATGAAAATATATAAGATATATATAAAAATTTATATTTATAAATATAAGTATAACTAATATTAAACGAGGTCAAATTAAATCTTTATTAAAATAAACTTTTGAGTTCGATAAATCATCAATGTTATATTTAAATTTAATTTATATTATTGTACCAAATATAACTAGAAAAAACAAATCAAAATTTTAGTCGAATTTCCTCAATTAATAATAATACAGAAATTTTGTAAATCATTTTATTTTGTATATTATTTATTTATTTAAAATTTAAATATAAACATTTATAAAAACACAAATCAAACAAAAACACACACAAAGTAGTCTAATAAAATTTCAAAACAAAGTGCGTAAGTCTCAAGTGTTTTACAGGGTATTTTCTAGTTGAGCATTGGCAGTTAGCTTCAATTTATTTTTGTTAATAATTATTTCTCTTTTTTTTTGCTAAAAGCGGGGTCAACGGCGAAAGAAACTAGAATTCAAAAGATGCCGCGCGGCCTTTTGTTGATTTTTCAAAAAAAATAAAAAAAACAAAATAAATTTTGTAAATAAATAAAAATAACACGAAAAAACAACAAAAACAAAAAATAAGAAAAAAAATGTTGAACAGCGCAAATTTGTGTAAAAAACAATAAATATTTCACCTTCAATAAATCATTTTCATTTTCATTTTGGTTTTTCAGTTTTTCAGTTTGGGTTTTGGGACGAGGACTTCTGGCCAAAAAGGGTTTTTTTTCAACAAGGGCAGGGGATGGTATTGTTAGCAAGGGGATTGCACAAAGGATTTCCACCTTTTTTTTGTAAGTAAAAACAAAAAAAAAACAAGAAAGAACAAAAACAAAAAAAACCTGCATAATCTAAGCAAACGATGTAAATAAATAAAAACACAAGCAGCAAAAATAAATTAAAGCTATTCTTGAAAATTAACTTTTATATATTGCACAATATTTATTTATCAACACCCACTTTACAAGGCCTTCAGCTATTTTCTTTTAACATTACTTTCTATATTAGTTTTATTTAAATAAATATTTTTAAGAACAAATTAAATAAATTTGAACGGTTTTAACTCATTTAACTGGGCTAAAAAAAAATCCCAAAATAATTATACAATATCAAACCATATTTTCAAATAAAATAATTCGTAATAATTCTATACTTAATTATTTTCACATATTTTATTTTATTTATGTAATTAAGAATTTAATAAAAACTTTTGCACTTAGTAAATAAAAAAGCATTGAAGAATGTTTTTTGCTTTTAATTTTAATTTGAATTTTTTTAGATGGAGATACGAATGTAAATATGCGAGTACATACGAGTACACTAAAAATAACTTTATAATTTCGTTATCCGATTGACCAATACCCTATCCCCATACATACATACATACATGTGCATACATATTCATGTGTGGTGAGTGCATTTGATTTTGCTGAATGTTTTGATAAATGGCCACTCAAGTGGATTAAAAATGATTCAAACTAAATAAATCTAGAGAGTAGACATGGACATTTGTCATAAGGCGTCACATGAGGTGGATAGGTTAAGGATGAAAGGGGGAGGGGAGGGGGAAAGGGGGCACAGAGAATGCCTCAGTGTGGGTTAAGCTTGGGTTGGCTCAGTTTGTGTAGTTTGGATGGTTCAGTTAAACTGACAAAATAAAATAACAAACGAATTATGTGAATGTTGAAACAGGTATGTAAGTTACAAAAGCTTCTCTCTTTCTCTCTCTTTATCTTTCTCTTTCTCTCTCTCTCATTTCTCACAGCAGAGATGCCAACTTCAAAGGTCGCAGACGCTGCGCTCGCTTATTATTTTGTTGGCATTTTTAATTCGTTATGTAAAGGCATTTTTTTGTTTAAATGCTCTTCAGTATTTTATACCCTGTAAATGGGCAGAACGGGTATATACCTATCAAGAATTGAAATTAAAAAGCACACAAACAAAAATCTGATCAGTATGCAATAATTTGTTTAGTCTCATTTTGGGGTTTAGCATTAAATATTTTACAGGGTATGCAACAGTTCAGAATGCTAAAACAAAATGAAGCATAAAAATTCGTTAGATTTTTAATTGTTTAATTAGTTAATTGGTATTAAGAGTTTTAGCCTCATTTGAAGACCCCCCTCCAGCTACAGGGTATCCCCAGTCGAGCAGTCTTGTGCTGAACTTTCTTTTTTACCGTTGTCTTTTTTCTTAATGCCTTTTTTTTTGGAGGCCCGCAGAGTTGCGTCAACTTTCAAATTTCGATGCCAAAGCGAATATTTTTCAATATTTTTTATTATATTTCATATTTTGTTTTTTTCTTTGTTGTTGTTTTTGTTAATTATTATAAACAAATTTTCACATTTTTTTGCGATGCTAATGAAACGCATTCATGTAAACGCAATAAATTAAATTTTATTAAAATTTGGAATTCAATTCGAAAGTGGCCCAAGAGCAACAGCTAACAGCAAACGGCTAAAAGCGAATCGAAGGCCGCGATTAGGCATAAAATCTTGGCCATTTTTGAGCAGTTGAAGGTGGCAAACTCATTAGTAGAACGCCACATGTGGCAAGTAATCGAGTAAAAGTTGAACGCGAGTCCGCTCGACTCCCACATACCCCATAAGCACAAAATGCCAAACGATAGTCGAGCATTGCCACTTGATTTCTGATCAAGAATATATATAAAATATATATACTCTATATACATATACCTTATGAAATCGGAAGCAACTGACTGCATGTTACATCCTCTTTGCACAAGCTATTAATACCCTTCTCTATAAACCCAGGGGATTTACAAAATTTAAGTATAACGCCTAAGGCACAGTAGGCAAAAAGAATGAATTAAATTTCAACTTTATTTATTTAAAAAAATACTACAAAATATTAAAAAAAAAATTTAATATTAATATGTTAATGTGGGGCCACCCTTGTAAATAGTCGGTGGCATAAAAAAAAACAATATTATCGGCCACTGTGTTATAACTGAAAATAGTTTTTGCCAGTCATTTGGCATAAACTTAGCATAATTAACATAAGAGCCACCGTCAAGTGGAACGAGCCGTTAACCCAAAAATTGTAAAATAAATAATAAATAATTTTCAATTGTTTGGTTTCTTTTGATGTGTATTTGAAGGTAAACAAATGTATGCTTGTACCACTGTGCACTAGCCGAAAATTAAAGCGAAAGGAGACACATGCCATATATTTTATTTAAAACAACTTTAATCAAAAAAACAAAAAACAAAAACAACCAAAAAAAAATAAAACATTAACAAATTGTAAAGTAAATAAATCCCCGAATACCCCTTGTAATGGCTAAAAATAAATAATATATTAATTGGTTGATCTTAATGTTTCAGAATAATTTTAAAGATCAAGTTTCCAACAATGAAAAAAAATATGTAAATTTTAATAATAATTTGCATAAATTTAAAATTAAATTTAAATATGCAAATGACGATTTCTGCGTTTTATTTTTAAATACTATATACATATATTATTTTGATCAAAATATTTTTGAATAACTTAACTATGGTCATAGTATTTAATTAATATTATTTGTTATTAACCAGTTTTTGGAACATTCGCAATGAGTACAGGGTATATGATATTTAAGATAATGTGATAGCAAATGCGAATTTTTAATTAATGAGCACATTATATTCATATATATATATATATATATATACACAATATTTATATATGCATATATCGATGTAATGAAGTTGAGCGATAAATACACGCACAGTGTGCTAAATTGGTAATTAACTCGATTAAAATATTAATTTTAATGTATGTTAATAATTTAATCGTAATTGTTGTTATTTTCCACCAAAAGCGTGTGCTTAATTATGGTAATTATTGTATTTAGTTTATAAACATTAAGGCATGAATACTTGATTGAACTTAATCTCTGTTACAAAAATTAAATGAAACTAATGAAATTATTAACTTAATTTTAAAATTAAAAAATAATATGGTGCCTGCCACAGTATGCGGCACTTGCAAGTTGCAACATAAAACCAGTTAATCATATATACCAACAGATTAATCTACATTAAATAAACCAATTATCAGCACTTGTTTTGCGATTTTAATGTTTTTTGTTTAATTTTTTTTTTTTTTTGTTACATTTTTTTTTGGATTTTGGTTTTTTTTATTTGTTGTTTTTATTTTTTAACCACGGTGTGAGCCCAAAACAAATTTTGTCGCTGACTCAATCCGATGTTGTTGATGTTTACAATCTTAAAACCGGCAACGCGACGCCGTGTCCAAATCAGTTTGTTTTCAAGATTTGACTATGGCAATCATTTCGTTGCTGGCGCTGGCGCTGCCCCTGGCGCTGTTGTTGCTTGCGTTGTTGGCGGCCAGAACGGAGGCACGCGCCTCGGAGGGTATGCATGTCCAGTTGCCACATGGCGGTTGGCTCATTGGACGCCACCGGACGACGCACAGTGGCCGACATATGCGCGCATTTATGGGCGTCCCATATGCGTTGCCACCGCTGGGTGAGCTTCGCTTTCGGGCGCCCATCGAGCAGCCCGGTTGGCAGGGCGAACGATTGGCCGTACAGGATGCACCCATGTGCATGCAACGTGATCCCTTTCGGCGCAATATGGTCATTGAGGGCTCCGAGGATTGTTTATACCTCAACGTCTATACGCCGGATCCAGTGCCAGCGGCTCAACTACCGGTGATGGTGTGGTTCCATGGCGGTGGCTGGCAATGCGGTTCCGGCATCAGCAGCTTCTATGGCCCAGACTTTCTCCTAGAACACGACATAGTGCTAGTGTCTGCCAATTTCCGCCTGGGTCCACTTGGTTTTCTCAGCACAGAGACCCTAGACTGTCCAGGCAATAATGGCCTAAAGGATCAGCTGCAAGTGCTCCGCTGGGTGCGAGACAATATAGCCGCCTTTGGCGGGAATCCACAAAGTGTTACAGTATTTGGTGAGAGTGCCGGCGGTGCCAGTGTTACGTATCACATGTTCTCCGATAAATCGCGCGGCCTGCTCCATCGTGGCATTGCACAGTCGGGCACCTACTATAATCCATGGGCGCAGCCGGCACATAAGGGCGTGGCAGCCCAACGTGCCCATAAAATGACCGAGCTGCTGGGCTGTGACGAGGCTGGCGTCGATTGGTCAGCGAAAATGCGCTGTTTGCGCGGCAAACAAGCCGAGGATATTGTTGCCACGCTCTACGATATGTTTGTAAGTAAAAAGTTAAGATATTTCTATGAAGATTTGCGTATCCTGAAATAAATGTTATGATCCTTGCTTGCATTTTGACAGATTTGGGATTTTGATCCAATGATACCATTTCCACCCGTCATTGAGCCGGCACATGAGGGCGCATTCCTTACGGCCAGACCACGTGAGGCACCCCCACCACATGGCCAATCGCTGCCCCTAATGCTGGGCGTAACATCCGAGGAGGGGCTGCTAAAGACGGCAGCTCTGCTAAATTTGCCACATCTTATGACCGAATTTAAGACGCATTTTGCCCAATTGCTGCCCATAGTGCTCAACTATGATCATCACGAGACCGAGACACAAGAACGGATAACGCAGCAGATCGAACGATTTTATTTTAAAATTGGCCACAACTACAACAAATCCAATCACCACAATCTCACTGATGTAGAAATTTAATTATTCTCCATTTAAGTCTAATTATTAATATATTAATATTTTCCTTGTTTAGCTGATCTCCGATGGTTGGTTCATTGCCGGAGTCGATGAGTATCTGCGTATGCGCTTAAATGAGCAGCATGCAACCGTGGCGCCCACATATGTCTATCTGTTTGATCATAAGGGCGCCGCTAGCTTCTCGGAGATTTTCAAGGGGGCGCATAATGAATTCTATGGCGCCTGCCATGCTGAAGAGCTGCAATATCTGTTCCCCATTGGCCAGGAGCTATTTGTTAGCGCCGTGCCAACACGCCAGGACCTTCAATTGCGCGAACTAATGCTACGCCTTTGGGTTAACTTCGCGCGAACAGGGTAAGCTATATATATATATATATATTGAGTCCTGTCTGGGAATGCAATTTGTTAATAATATTACAATCTCTTTTATTAGCGATCCAAATCCAACAATTGGCACGAGCAATTTACCAACTTGGCTACCCAGCCCAACGTATCCTGTCCATTATGCGCGCCTTGGCTCTAAATTAGATGACAACGAGGAGGATTCACTTGCGACGCTACCGCCTTTGCTTGGCATGGAGACGGCGCTATTGCAGCAGCGCGTCAACTTTTGGCGGGAACTAAAAGCACATTTACCGGCCAATCAACGCCAACAGCCTGCACATAACGAACTTTAAGTTTAAGAAATTTTTTGTTTTTATTTGTTTTTAGTATATTCATAAATGTCTCTCTTTTTTTTGTGGTTTTGTATGTTACCGCTTCGTTTTTGAAAAGTAAACAGCGTTGGCTGCCAGACCGTTTAATTAAGTTGTGTAGCAGAGTTGCCACATGCAGCGCAAAACACAAAACAGCTGTTTATATAAATACATACAAACACTTTGTTGTCATTATAAACATTTATTGTTGCCAGATCGAAGTCCACGCTGACTAAAATTATTATTTTGACAATGTCTTTGATATTTAAATGCCAGAATTTCAAGTAATATTTTAAATACTACTTGTTTGTGTTAATACGCAATATACACGTAGTAAATAAATTAATCATCAATTTATACATATGCATTTGCATATTGAATAGTTATGCGTGTGTTGATTGGTGCTGCCAGCTTGGTGGAAAATTTGTATTTAAAAAAAAAGCTAGAAATAGCTAAAATCTTGTTTTATTTGTGCAATAAAAAAAACTTGAATAAACAAATTCAATTTATTAATTTTTTACTTTTATTTACTAAATTTCACCTAAAAGTATAATTTAATTATGACAGAAATTTAATATTTATTCCATTACATATAATAATAAAAATGTTTAACAATATTTTAGCATTTTATGAGAACTATTTCTTGAACAGGTGAGCGAACAATCTGGCAACTCTATCGAAAAACGTAGTTTCATTTTTTTTTCAAGCTGGCCGACATTGTCACACGCATACGGACCAAATAAAAACAAGCTCGGAGTTAAAAAGTTCTATATTTTTCTACACACACTTTTCAATATATATATATACATATATAGATATATATATGTGTATATATATACTGCTTATATATATGCACATGTATACAACTATATAAACCATTTTTTTCGTTTTGTGTGCAAGCATATGCCACACGCTGGCACAAAAAAAATACTAAAAAAAGTGGTATTTTAATATTAAATTGACCTCGAGCTGCAAGACCCAAGTGGACGGAACGGACGGACGGACAATGGCTGGATCGGCGCTACGTCGTCTTATGGCGGAATACAAACGTGAGTGCAAAGAATTATAGTGATGATTACCGTAAGCGGATTTGGCAGGGAGTAGCGCACCTGATAAAAGTCCAATTCATTTTTACACTCGTTGCATGCAATTTACTCCAGAGTTGACTAGGGATCCGCCCGAAGGTATTGCAGCTGGGCCCATCAGTGAGGATAATTTCTTTGAATGGGAGGCGTTAATTGCGTGAGTTTTTATCTTTAAATCTTTATGCACAATAACCGGGTGGACAAGACTATCAAAACTATTTATGTCCGACTTGCTTTAATTTATAATTCTTCAGTTTATCAAATTTTAAATATGTATATAGAGTAATTTACCTGAGGATCAGTTTCGGAAGAGTTTGTCAACAGACAAAGTATCTACATAGATTTATTAATAATTTGTTTGCTTTTAAATCGATGAATATGTTAAAAAATTAACTAACAACAATATTCCATTATAATTTTTACTGTTTTTAATGTCTTTTGATCTAAGGTCATGGAAAATGTTAAAAATTCACTTTTACAAGTATAATCCCGTTTTTTTTTTTTTTCTATTTTATGTTTAATTTTTAAATAGTTAAAGATAAGATAACATAATTATTTGAACTAACAAATCATTATGACAAAATGTTTGTGTGTTTTTTTACGCTTTTCACAGTGGACCAGAAGGCACTTGCTTTGAGGGTGGAGTTTTTCCAGCTCGACTTGTTTTTCCACCCGATTATCCACTAAGTCCACCAAAAATGAAATTCACTTGTGATATGTTTCATCCAAACATTTTTTCTGATGGCCGCGTTTGCATATCAATATTACACGCACCTGGAGATGATCCGATGGGATACGAATTATCAGCGGAACGTTGGAGCCCCGTTCAGAGTGTTGAGAAAATTTTATTGAGCGTCGTTAGCATGTTAGCGGGTAAACAAAAACGCAAATCAAACAAATTATTGCACATATAATAATTTAATATATATATATATTTTTTTAAATTTTAGAACCGAACGACGAGAGTGGAGCTAATGTCGATGCAGCGATTATGTGGCGGGAACGAAGGGATGAATTCAATCGGATTGCGCAGCGATTGGTTCGCAAAACGCTCGGATTAACAACATAAATTCCCGACTGAAATGATTTCCCCAATCCACAGCAATATCTACATAAATATATATATATATATATATATTTATTTATATACATTACAAAATTAACAGCAAGAAAAGCGACTTCTATACCAATTTTTGAGAAATGAAACGGAAAAATAGGAATCAGATCGAATCAAAAACAAAAAAAAAAACAAAGAGAATGGAAACAATACAATTCAAATTCCCCCTCTCCCTCCTTAGTCGAAACATCCGTATATGTGTGAGCATTCAAAATTTACAGCGAATTAGAAAATTCGAAAGGATCATAAGATTATGCATATTATATATTCATAAAGATTTATATATTTTTTATTTCTGTTTTTGTTGAGTAAAACTAAAGTGACTAATTAATTTTTATAATCATTTATTAGCGATGATTGATACTATTATTATTATTATTATTATGATTATTATTATTTATTAGAAAACTATTCTTCCAAGATATTCTAATTTCAAGTTTAGCAATAAATTTCAAGTTCAAATGCGTTCAATACTCAAATGAACAGAGAAACCAAAAGGTTTAACTTTAACTAATTATTATAAAGAAAAATAATTTTTATGTATATATTTTTGTGTTTTTTTTTATGGTATAAAAATCAAATAAATTGTAAATAAAACAATTATTAATTTCTGCATATGTATGAGTTGAGCTCATAATGAAGTAGCAAAACCATTTGTAAAATTTAAATGTAGACGAAATGAGTCTGGTTTAATTGCTTTTTTTTTTGTTTAATAAACAAAATTATTTACTTATATACAATAATTTAACACGTACATACGGCATAACTATTCCTTTATATACCATACAATATTTTATTCAATCCCTGAAGTGATCCATAATTTTGATTCGCTTTGTTTCGGTGCACAAATGTGAACAATTTAGACTAAGTGAGATTTACTATATATATATATATATGTATATATACATATATGTATAATACAATACATATGCTTATGTATGCATGTAAATTAAATCGATGTCCGGTTTTTCTTCTAATAAAATGGTATGGTAGGTAGTTTTATAATTACATACGTACTGCATAAGACAATGATAAAAAGCAAAATTGCGAGTTCTATTTTTATTTAAATACATACATACATACATATACTCTTATTTAATGTTTTTGTTTAAAAATTATTTATATAGCTACATACTCGCCTATAAAAGTGTAAAGTATGCCAAATTTGATATTTGTATTATTGTATTTATATTTATTTGTTCCCCAATTTCTTACCCAACATATTATATAAAATGGAAATTCTCCGGTTTTGTCAAGAATTGTGTAATGCGTAGAACAAATCATATCCGACCACAACAAGAGCACAAGCTACATATACATATGTATGTATGTTGATCTAATGTCAATCTGTATGTCCGCTGCATTGTATATTATATTAAAATTTGGTTTTTGAATGCAAAATCTATGTTCATTTTGATTTATTCAGCGTAAAGAATTGTTTTTCTTGTTTGGCATTTTCAAATTTCGCACACTTTGCGCCAAATAAAGTAGCCAGACTGTTTACCACAAGCAGAGAGTTGCCAAATTATTGGAACTTTTAAAAGGATTTTGCGTTTGCAATATGCGGTCACACTATAGAAAGTGCTCAGTTGTTTTTGCTTTTGCTGGGGATGCGCGGCGTGCAGCGTTCGTGAATAATAACGTTCTAATCAGATTATTTTCATTTATTATTATTATTATTGTTGTTACCAATTCACATTAAATAAATAAAAAACAATTAGTTAAAGGTATGTTAATAAAAGGGAGATCACAAATAATAAGCGTTAATTACTCAATAATAAGCCAAAAGTTGCGAATTGTGATACGACATTGACCCAAACGAGAGTTTTAATTAAAAAAACAATATAATAAAATTATATGCAAAATTAACGGCACGATAGAAAAAAAAACTAAATAAATAGCATACACATACAAGTGCACCTAGATTAGTTAGTGGGAAACGAAAAAATAAAAGCAACAAAAATGTTTTTTTTTTTAAAAAAATGACGCATGTTGCTGCCGCATTCACACGCCAGGTATCGGTGTGTACGTGTGAGTGAGTGTCGCGTGTCCGCATAAGTGGGAGTGAGCCTGCAATATGCTGCTACTTTTATTAATGTGTTTTTAACAACTTTTCAAGAATGTACCGCAGAGCGTACATTTTGCGTGTTTGTTTTTTTTCTTAAATTACATTTACTGGGCTTTAAATAAATGAAAACAAACATATACACCAACACACAATTTCATCAGTGCTACAAACATATACATCAGCATAAGACGCACACATACGCACACTCACGGATAATACTGAAGCGTTGATGTTGCCAGATTTAGGGGGCAAAAATAAGGTTTCAAAAACGTAATAGTTAAAAAAAAACAGTTTTAGAAGTATGTATAAATTATCTTAAAAAAATTGCTATAATTAAGCAACTTTTTATAAATTCATCCAAACAATGAAAGTAATTTTCAAACTTTTCATATTTTGTTAACGGAATGCAGTTGGTCTATCTTATTTGAAAATATCGAGTTCACTTTTTTTTAATACGAAAGATTAATAAAAACAATCATCAAAGTGAAAAAAAATACAATTTTGTAACTTTTAAATAGCTAAACGTACATCACTGAAAAGCCATGCCAACGTACCGCAATCAGTCCAATCAGAGCGGCTTTTAGAGTTGCCAGAGTATCATTAGTTGAGATTAGTATTAGCGCTGCCAATTAAAAATTGTGTAATGTTTGTTTGTTTTGTATTTTCATATGTACTGATGTATGTGAATATAGTATGCATATATATACTTAACTAACAATTAGTGCAAGATTTATCATTGTTACTAACTGTACAAATCGTATGGCTAAAGCAGCTGACCATACGGCACGGCACATAAGCTAACATATTTACATACACGTACAAAGTCGTTTACAGAGAGAGATAAGCGAGCGCCTGCTGCATAAATTTTGTATAAACAAAACGGAAAACGCTGTAAGCCAATTAACATATTCAACAACAAATCACAAATAACAAAAAAAAATAAAAAAACACCCATGCAACAAATTCAGGCCATTCGATGTCAATCAGAAGCAAGAGAAATCATTCCATATGCAAAATATATTCAATTATTTAAAGTTCGATTACGTTTACTTCTCATCATCCGCCCGCCCTGCCTCGTCACGCCTCCTTTGCCTTTGCCGCATGTTAATCACGTTTAGAATTTTGTTTAATACATATATTTTTTGGCATTGTTAACAAGTTATTGCGCCCACATAAATCAAAATAATAAATAAATAAAATAATTATATATATATATTTATGATATACAATTCAATTATAACTTTTGGATCTGATTGTGTTATGCGTATAGATTGTTAAACATAGTGAACGTGACGTCATTGTTTGTTTAAAATAGTTTACCTCAAATGGCTAATCGTTAATTAGCTAATTAGCTAATTTTCTTTTTTATTATTATAAGCAAAATATTCAAGCGTCATTGCAGCATAAATAAAATATTAACGCAATTAACAAAAAAGGAATATGCCGCGGACAGTTGACAATTTTGCAATTACATTTTTTTAAATATATTATATAAATTATAGAAAGTCCCCTTTATTTATTATTATTTGTGATATTTTGGCGTAAAAACATTGAATAATTATTAATGTTAATACTAAGAATTTTTCAAAGGTTTCAAAATGTAAATCAACCGAAAGAAAAATGATTTAAATACTCAGTTACGATTTTCTTTCATCTATGCAACTTATAGATCTTGTTAAAAAATATAATACTGTATCTTTATTTTTGATTGAACTGAGAATTATTTTATATATTTAGCCAGGCCAATTCAAAATAAATATGTTAAAAAAAAAAAACAAAATGCAACTATTATTAACGTTTTTTGTATGTTTCTTCTAGGTAAAGGTCGACTTACAATGCTTTCGCTGCAGAATCAACGTCAACCAAAGACGACGCCTTTGGTGGATGATTATGAGATATCGGACACTGTGCTGGGACTGGGCATCAATGGCAAAGTGGTGCAGTGCACCAATCGTCGCACCAAACAGAATTATGCCCTGAAGGTTCTACTAGATAATGAGAAAGCCCGTCGCGAAGTCGATTTACATTGGCGGGTCAGCGGCTGCAAGCATATTGTCAATATAATTGATGTCTATGAAAATACATACAGCGGCAGGAAGTGTCTACTAGTGGTAATGGAATGGTATGTCCTGATCTCATATAAACTGAATCCTCGCGCTGCTAAAGCTTAAATTTAATCCAAATTCTATTCCAAATTGTTGTCCAATTAAAATTGTAAATTCCATTTAAATATGTTAATTGATTGTCAATTTCTTATAGTAAATTATTATTATTTTATATGAAAAAACATTACTTTTCAACTAGTTTTCTGTTTTCAAATAATTAACTTAATTTAACCATTAAAAATGTTTATATTGAAATTGGTTATTTTGAAAATTACTCTAAAAATAGATATTAAATACATCGAATATTAAATATATCTGGTTTATTCTAAGTATTTCAAAAAATTAGAATTTATGCAAGTATTTTTATAATACAATAAATTATAATTTTAAATTTGATATTATATTTTTTAATAACATATTTTTAATCTTAGATGTTTTTTTGTTTTGCTTTATTCTTAACAGCATGGAGGGCGGAGAGCTATTCCAGCGGATACAGGATAAAGCGGATGGTGCATTTACGGAACGTGAGGCAGCACAGATAATGCATGAGATATGCGCAGCTATATATTATCTGCATAGTCGGGATATAGCGCATCGCGATCTGAAGCCAGAGAATTTATTATATACAACAACGCAGCCAAATGCGATATTGAAATTAACCGATTTTGGTTTCGCCAAGGAGACATTAACCAATGATACCCTACAAACGCCTTGCTATACGCCCTATTATGTCGGTCAGTTTGCCCTTAAAAAATCGTTATAATATAATATTTATTTATATCTATAAATATAATATTAATTATTGTTTTTTATTGCATAATGCTTATTTATTTATAGCGCCCGAAGTGCTTGGTCCGCAGAAGTATGACAAAAGCTGCGATATCTGGTCATTGGGTGTTGTCATGTACATCATTATGTGCGGATTTCCTCCGTTTTATAGTAATAACGGTTTGGCCATATCGCCGGGCATGAAAAAACGTATACGCACGGGCCAATATGATTTTCCCGATCCGGAATGGACGAACGTCAGCCCAGCGGCCAAGGATCTAATCAAGGGCATGCTTAATGTTGATCCCAGCAAGCGTTTACGCATCGAAGATGTGTTACGCAATAAATGGATTGCACAATATAATGCCGTGCCCCAAACGCCCCTCTGCACGGGCCGCTTGCTCAAAGAGGGTGAGGAAACCTGGCCGGAAGTGCAAGAGGAAATGACACGATCATTAGCCACAATGCGTGTCGATTACGATCAGGTATAATTAAATAAAAACAAATAACTTAAAAAGAATTTCTTTAAACTTTATTCTCTTCCCGCTCTTTTTTTTTACAGATGCAAATTAAGGATCTTAATAAATCCAATAATGCGCTGCTCACAAAGCGTAGGAAAAAAAAGGAAGAAGTTTTTTCAGCTCAACAGGCGCAAGCAAACTAATTCAGGACCTAAAGGATACAAAACGCCAACGCCCAAACTTCATTTAAGAAAACAAATTTAACATTTAACATAAACATTAACAACATTTAACATGAATGCAAGATGACAGATAAAAGAATTCATATATGAGAGCAGATAAAGAAAAAGATCAAAAGAAAATTGCCAGAAAGACGGGCCTTGGGTTCCAAAAAATTTGAAGAGAGAAAAAAAATTAACATCAATTTACATACAGACTTACATACAAGGCAGCACAGTGGGACTGTTTAATTATTATTGTACAATATCATTTTATTTACATTTTTATTCGTTTACATTGTCTTGCAATTATTTTGTTTGTCCATTTGATTTATCCTTTCCGTTTCGTTTTGTTTTGTATGTGTGTGTGTGTATAATCATTTCCAGTAAAGGTTTTAAGGGGTTTATTTTTATGTTTTCGTTTTGATTTCTTTCTTGTTTTTGTGAACTGATAAAGAAACAAAAATAAATAGTAAATTTTCAAAAACTATTCAAAAGCAAAAAAAAAAAAAAAGTAAATGGATTAATTTTAAATAATGAACTATATGAACAAGTCCCAGAACCGATAAACATTTTAACTGATAATACAAGAATTTTTACTAAATGTGTTTTTTGTATAATACAATAATTTTTAAATTAATTATTTTGTGACTTGTTTATTTTTGAAATAATATTGTATACTGCATATATCAGTAATATGTTTATAAACAAACCATTAAATCAAATTGAGATAATGTCCAAAATTTCTAGTTAGATTTGGGTTGACGCCAGTTAACGTTAGCTATAAGCCTTTACTATATACATATATATATATGTCTGTGTGTGTGTTAAATACATATGCTGCATATATACCTAAATATATATATATATATACTTTTTTTTTTGCTACTGCAAGCTATAAAAAATTTATCATATAAATAAAGTATTTGTAGTTTATAAAATCTATTAAAAAAACAAAAACAAAAAACTTTAGTTACACGCTTTTTTTAAATAGTTTGAGGATATTTTCTATATTTATCTGTTTTTTCAGATGGATGTTGGGATGAACCCAATCTGGCTATGGAAATGTCGCACCGGAAGTGGTGGGAGCTGATCGCAAGTTGATGAATATGATTTAATTTAAATAATTTAACGGTTGTTTATGATAAATAAACATTCTGTTATCTATACGCTATCTTACCCGGACAATTTCATTATAAGAAATAATGATACATCGATTTATCGTTGCAAAATTATCACTTAACTATGCAATTTAATTAATTTGTATAATTTAAATAATTTCAGTATTTATCTCATCATATTTCATTGAAATGAAAATAATGATATTTATTTTCCTTTTTTTCTCTCAATTACGATTTCTTAATGATATTCCATCGGGAAATATGGAAAATTGATGAAAATACGTAAAACATGAAAACTCATCTCAAAAGTTTAATTTATTTTTAGTTTCAATTTCAGTATCAATTTCTCCCGACTCATGTATCAATCAATCAATCAATCAGTATCAATCAATAAACAATATTATATTACGGATTTAAATGTAGCTTGGGGCATCCATCGTCGTATCAATCATAAAGTATCTGTAGAATATTATATAATAAATAATTTATGTCGAAATCGCATTTAAATTGAAAAGGGATAGGAATAGAGATAGATATAGAGATAGGAGAGGAGATAGAGATAGGATAGAGATAGAGATAGAGATATAGACAGAGATAGATATAAAGATAGAGATAGAGATTGGGATTGGGATTGGGATTGGGATAGGGATAGAGATAGAGATAGAGATAGAGATAGAGATAGAGATAGAGATAGGATAGAGATAGAGATAGAGATAGAGATAAAGATAGAGATAGAGATAGAGATAGAGATAGAGATAGTGATAGAGATAAAGATAGAGATAGAGATAGAGATAGAGATAGAGATAGAGATAGAGATAGAGATAGAGATAGTGATAGAGATAAAGATAGAGATAAAGATAAAGATAAAGATAAAGATAGAGATAGATATAGAGATAGTGATAATGATCGAGATAGATATAGAGCGGGAATTCATGAAACTCTGCATGCACAGAATTGCAATAAACAATTGGAAAGATTAAAAAAAGTTATTAATTGTTAGAAACTAACGAATATAGCATAAAGCAAAATGAAAAGTGTTTAAATGTATACACACACATGCATACATCTGCCATATACATATATATTTGTATTGTTGTATTGTTTTTGATTTTGAACAACACTTTACCACTGCGCCCTCGCGGGATAATCGGACGGTGTATATACATATGTAACATATATGTATGTGCACATACATATGTATATGTGCGGTAATACATTGCTTTTAATCGTACTCACTTCTTTTAAAACTCCATGAGAAGATAAGAGACGAAAACCTCTTAGCATTTTCCATAGCATGAATATGAATGTATGTATGTATGTATGTATGTAATGCACATTTTGTATGTATGAAAGAATAGAAATGACCGTAAGGAGATAATCACGTTAATCCAAATAAATCATATTTTAAATTTTTTTAACACAATCAAAGATCTTACGAAATTTTTCTTTTGCAAGAAAAAATTTTCTTTGAATTTTCACATCTCTATAAGCAAATAAATTAAATTATAAATTTAATAAAAATATAGAAAAATGAATTTATTTGGACACAAATACACATAGATTTTGCTTTTCGATTAACGTATTTTTATTATGTATGTATGTATGTATATATGTGTAAATGTATGTACGCCGGTGGCAAGTCTCTCGGTGGCATAGAAATGGAGAAATAAAAAATTTGAATAAAAAAAGTAATTTTAAATGTTCTCTTTGTTATTAAATAAATCAGTTAGTAATATTATAAAATATAATCTCAATAAAAAAAAAAAAAACAAAATTTGTAAATGTTCGTACACACATGGTACATAATATATAATATATTATGTTAAGTATTCATGTTTTATTTTTTATAAACAATAACTTTTAATTTCCATTGAATAAACATATGTACATTTGCATATTATATATTTTGATATGTCAATCAAAGGACAATCATTTGCGACTACACTTTATCCTTTTTTTACACGATTTTTGGTTCTGCCACTAATCGCGTAAAAATGGTTAGTTTTTCAATATTAACTGACGAATTGTTTTCAAATATAAAAAATATCGCGTATAACAAAATATACGCGCAAAAAATATTAAAAAAACAATACAATAAGTTTCAAATTTCAGACTTATGATTTATTTATTCATAACAAAATAAAAAATTCAAAACAAAAACCAAATATATAAAAGAGAAGAAAATAGAAAATAGGTAGATTTATTTATTTAATCACTGTCATTATCCGTAGTGGAAATTATGTAAACAAGCTAAAAACGAAAAAAAGAAATCGCGTTAAAGTGAGAAATTCGCGTAAAAAAAGGAATTTCCGCTGCAAAAATAACCGCGTTAAAGTGAAATAGCGTAAAAAGAGATCGCGTAAAAAAAGGATAAAGTGTATATCCAAAAATTTTTAACTCGAAAAAAAGAAAGCAAATAACATACATACATACTATGTATCGTATTCACGCATTCACAAAATGTCCATTTTGAAAAAGAAAATATATATACACGAGTTCTTATGATTTTCAAGGCAATTTACACATTTCTCTCAGATTTTAATTGATTTGGAAATCCCTGTTTCAGTTGATGTCCTGGATATACCAGAACCGGTTGATATCCCTGTCCCGGCTGATATCCCTGATCCGGTTGATATGGCTGTTTAACCAGTGACTGCTGCTGTTGCTCCACTTGATCCTCTTCTGATGGCATTTTGCTCTTCATCTTGAGTTCCTTATAGAGCGACAATATACCAAAGTAAATGTAGAGCGACAAGCCTAAAAGAGAAGATAAAGACAAAAAAAATAAAAATAATTTTAATTGCAATAAATATACATACACACATACATACATACATATATTTATATGTGCATGTTATATAAATTTTTAAATAATTTAATTTTGTATTTTGAAATTAATGTTCCATTAGCTGATAACACTCATTATATTCTGACTAGTTCCCGAGAAAATAAAATATCATTTGAGCACATACCAAACACATTCAAACAAACTGTGTGTATTAATAATAATATTATATACATTTATCACTAATTGTTGCAAGTAAAATACATACGTAGATTTAATTATTTTATAACATTAATTCTTCTAATGATTTAAATTAAATAAAATTAAACACAAATAAATTGTACCTAAAAACAATATACTATGTATTATATGTATTGAGAAGTTTAATTGCTTTAAATAAATTAAAGTATTACTTACTAAATGCAATGCCAATGATAATGACGACAGTTAATGCACTATCAGATATTTGCAGCGCAGTCATAACAAAAACTGCAGCAATGATCAAAAGTACCAACGGAATGGCCGATAGAATTAACCATGGTAATAACATTAAGTGATTTCCCTGCACAAAGAATCAGATTGAGAAAGTGTTGATAAATAAAAAACTGATAAATTTTTAAATATTATCAATAATCTTACCGTTTGTGTGCCTCTGATAAGTAAGGCAGAGGCCACCAATTGGAAAAGAGTATATAAAATAAGTCCAATGTAGAAACCTATACCATAAATAAATAAATATTCGGAAATTTAATATTAAAATAATTGTATGTGCTACACAAATAAATAATATAGAATTCTTACCCAGATAAAGTTCAAAATTTTCATCATTTCCATACAACTCGCCTAAAGCATTTCCCTCGAAAAGAAATCGAATTAATTTTATTGTAGAACCCACCACACCGAGCCAGCCGAAGACGAGGCCTGCCGTCTTGAGGCGCATGCAGAAGACTTTCTCCAACATGTTGGCTTAGATTTGTTTAATATTATTAAATATTATTATTAATATTATATATTTGTTTAATAACAGCAACAATATCGAATTAATCAAGTTAAAGCGTCAGATTGAGCCACGTATTGCCGCTTCTACGTCGGAATCCAGAATGAAATTCTAACGCAAGCTCCCTCTCTCTCCATGGCTTCTAATCCCATACATACATACATACATACATATACATACATAGCCATGGCATGTATGTACACATCCGAGTGCTGTGTGTGTGTTGTGTCAGCCGATTAATACCAAGACGCAAGTTCCTTATCTGAGGGAAATTACAAGCCGCTTAAACTAAATCTGATTAATTTGCAAAATAATTAATTTTTCTTTTGGTTTTTTGGTTTTGTTTTTGTTTTTTGCTTTTAATATTTGTTTCTCAGAAACTGAATCACGTTTTTATATAGAAATTTTACTGACATTTTATTTAAGCCATAAGTTCAAGAATTTATAATGAATTTACGATTCGTATAATTGCAAAGAGAAAAGTAAATTATTTTATGTTTGTTTTAAATTAAAAAATTATTGTTGGGTAATTTATTGTTTTTCCGTGTGCCAAGGACATGCATTGTTCTTGTATTTGTATATGTATTGTATATACATACATAAATATAATATATTATAATTTATTATTTATTTAGTATATATATATGTATTAATATATTATTAACTTGTATACATAGCGAGTGTTGAATGCTGCTGAATGCATGTATGTATATAATATGGTATATACTCGCAAATATATATAACTTATACATATGTACATATGTATGTACATACATATGTACCGGTCATGGTATCATTAAAGTGCATAAAATATAAAAAATATTGTACAATAAAACAAACAAAGCAATTTTCTTAATTTATTTTTTTTTTATGATTTCTCTGCCTGATGTGTTGGTACTTGTGCCGGATTTGGTGGATATGGATAATGCGGTTGATATTCCTGATCCGGTTGATATGGCTGTTCAACCAGTGATGGCTGCTGTTGTTCCACTTGATCCTCTTCAGATGGCATTTTGCTCTTCATCTTGAGTTCCTTATAGAGCGATAATATGCCAAAGTAAATGTAGAGCGACAAACCTAAAAACGAAGATAAACACAAAAAATAAATAAAATAAAATAAAAATAGAAATAGCAATAATATACATGTAGGTATGTATGTGCATACATACATGCATTAATTTGTGTATGAATGCTAAATTTATTGTATTGTAGTTAATACAATATATTCATGCTTTATTTAATTACAATACATATGTATGTACATAAATAGAAAACATGTAAAATGCACTTGACTTTGTATTCGGTTATATGAGCCTGCTAGAGCGTAGATAACGGGATTCACCGAGAGAGTGCATTAACGCTCTCTTTACATACTCTTGCATTATGCATATGTATAAATACATTTGAGTGCATTTCTCTCTCTCTCTCTCTCTCTACAATAGAAAGCTTTACTGTGCTGAATATTAAGCACAATGCTTGCATGGGGGAGGGGGGGGGGGGGTGAAGCGCTCACTGAAAGCTTTGGTGATTTGATCAGCAGTCAGCTAATCTTGGCTCTGTTTAATATATTAAACACGCTGATTTCATTCAAATTAATATTTTATTAATTGTAAAGATTTTGTGAGGATTTTATCGCGAACTTTTGCCTATTATATTTAATTTTATAATTTCAACAATTGGAAAAATAATAATAATAATATTAATAATTAATAATAATAATAATCATATTCGGGTGCGCGGTTGCTATTGGTGTTTTCTTCTTCTTATCTTTTCAGTTTTAACTACGCAGCGAAGAGAAGACACAAATGCATACAACACACACACGCACTCACACACATACAACACCAAACCATATTCTTGGTCAGCGTCGACTTGTTTTCTGTCCCTCCACCCACCACGATTTATACAGGGCGCTTGTATGTATGTATTATACATATATGTATGTATTGTACATTTAATTTGTTTATGTTTCTCTTCTGTTTATTTTATTTAAGTCTTCTTTTTTTATTATTTTTAATCAAATGATTTCTTTTAAAATAAAAAAACTAATTTTATTCTCTTTTAATGATTTCAATTGCAGTTTTACACACGTTCAAGTGTAGATTTTATTTATGTAAGTATTCTCTATATATTTTATACTAATTAAATGTTTTAAATAAATTAAAGTATTACTTACCAAATACAAAGCCCATGATAATAATGTTATTTATTGCATCAGCAGCCGCTTTGGCCATAACAAAAATTGCAACAACAACAATAAATACCATCTGAATGGCCGATACAATTAACCATGGTAATAACATTAAGTGATTTCCCTGCACAAATAAACAGACTCAGAATCAATAAGAATAAATATGTAAAAAAAACAATAATTTTTCAAATATATTAATAATCAATAATTTTACCTTTTGCGTGCCTCTGATAAGCATGCCAGAGGCCACCACGTGGAAAACATTAAATGCAATGATGCCGATAATAACACATACTATATACAATAAATAAATAAATAAATACTCAGAAATGTAATAAATAATAAATATTCTAGATTTCTTACCCTGAATAAAGTCAATTAATTTACTCTTCTCAGCGATTCGGTTCATTTTAATACCGACAATTGCATTGATCAAATTTATTATAGAACCCACCACACCGAACCAGCCGAAGACGAGACCTGCCGTCCTGAGGCGCATGCAGAAGACTTTCTCCAACATGTTGGCTTAGATTTTGTTGATTCTCGATTTGTATTGAATTAACTTAATTTATATTTAATAATAATAATTAAATTTATTTATACTTGTATTATACAATATGTTTATTTCAATCAATTGCAACAATATTAAATTACCCGGCCAAGCGTCAGATTTAGCAAAGTATTGCCGATTCTACGTTACAATCCAGAATGAAATTCTAACGCAAGCTTTTCTCTCTCTCTGTCTCTCTCTTTATCTCTCTCTCTCTCTCTCTCTCTCTCCATGGCTTCCAATCAAATGCACTTTATGCAACTATACTGTATATAGTAATATGCAATTGTGGTATGTACACTGGCTTGCACTTGAATAGGGACAGCAAGAGGAAGACATACTCGTATCTTTGATGTGAATTTCTTTTAAAATTAATAAAAAAAAAAATATAATTAAAAATATAATAAAAAAGACTAAATAATTACGTATATTGCTAAAACAAATATTGAAAAAAACAAATGTGTTTAATGCGATTTTCTCAAACACCCATCGAAGTATGGGAATAATTTAAAAGGTCGCACAGAAAAAGCATTTTCAGTTATAGATACTCTCCGAAGAGTTTTCCGTAAAGCAAAGAAAAACCAACGTTAAGATTTTCCCAACATTTTATGAAGCACTTGCAGCCGATATGTTGCATACTACGAGGTGGCGCCCCATACCATAACACCTTCTTTATAGCCAAGGAATTAAATGTAAATTTATTATTGTTATTACTTGTACTTTCAATAAAAACAACAACAAATAACAAAACAAACTAAAAAAATATAAAAAAAAATAACACAACATACACATCCTCCTCACCCCACCCACAATATCCATACACATGTATATACATGCACACATGTAATTATGTATGTATTGTATATACTGTATTTGATGCCAAAGCTGAAAAGAATTAAACAAAAGACTCAGAACCCAAGCAAATATTTTAGATTTGCCAGACCGATTTATTATATTATTAATTTATTATCAGTAAAGTCACTAAAGCGATAAAAAAAAGAGTATAAAATATTTTAAATATGTATCTACAATATATATACAAATAATACATACACACACACAACAAAAATGCATTTCCTTTTCACACGCGCCTATTTGCATACAAAGGTTTTTCTCGAATTTCCTTTCTCTCTTCTGGTAAGCGTATGCGCTCTTCATTTTCCAACGATCTGCAAAGACCGAGGGGAAATGCTCCGTGCATATTGGTATTGTATGTAAACATATGTATTCTTGAACTATAGTTTAAATAAAGTGTCAGTAAAATTTTCCCAGAGTTACGTGATACGAAAAAAAAACAAAAATAAAAACAAAAAAAAATTAATGAGTAAATGCATTTTTTTGCAAGCTTATCAGTTTCAGTTTAAACGGCTTGTGATTACCCTCAACCGGAGACGTACATTTGTATGTATGTATCTATGTATGTATGTATGTATGTATGTATGTATGTATGTATGTATGTATGGTATAGGGATTGGAAGCCATGGAGAGAGAGGGAGCTTGCGTTAGAATTTCATTCTGAATTCAGACGTAGAAGCGGCAATACGTGGCTCAATCTGACGCTTTAACTTGATTAATTCGATATTGTTGCTGTTAATAAACAAATATTTAATATTAATAATAATATTTAATAATATTAAACAAATCTAAGCCAACATGTTGAAGAAAGTCTGCTGCATGCGCCTCAAGACGGCAGGCCTCGTCTTCGGCTGGCTCGGTGTGGTGGGTTCTACAATAAATTTAATTCGAGTTGCTTCCGTGGCGAATGATATTTACCACATGGATGGATATGATGAAAATTATAAACTTTATCTGAGTAAGAATTGTATATTATGTATTTGTGTATTGTATTAATTTTCTGACTATTTATTTATGGTATAGATATCTTCATTGGACTTACTGTATATACTCTTTTTCACTTGGTGGCCTCTGCCTTGCTTGTGAGAGGCACACAAACGGTAATTAATATTTATAAATTTATCATTTTCTTATTTATCAACACTTTCTTCATCTGATTATTTGTGCAGGGAAATCACTTAATGTTATTACCATGGTTAATTCAATCGACCATTTCGTTGGTACTTTTGATCATTGCTGCAGTTTTGGTTATGACTGCGCTGCAAATATCTGATGGTGCATTAACTCTCGTCATTGCCATTGGCATTGCATTTAGTAAGTAATACTTTAATTTATTTAATTTATAAATTATATAATTTATGTATGTGTATATACTGTGTACTTTTATTGTATATTTATTCCAATTGAAATTGATTTTATTTTTTGTGTTTATCTTCTCTTTTAGGTTTCTCGCTCTACATTTACTTGGGTATAATTTCGCTCTATAAGGAACTCAAGATGAAGAGCAAAATGCCATCAAAACAGGATCAAGTGTAACAACAGCAGCAGTCAACCGGGTCAGGGATATCAACCGAATCAGGAAAATCAACCATATTATCCATATCCACCAAACCGCAATAAATCAGGCAGAGAAATCATAAAAAAGAAAAGCAGATAAACTATAGAAACAAATCCTGAGTATGCAGCGCATTTTTATACAATTTTTCGAAGATCAAAACACAAAAAAAACAGACGAAATCGCATGGAAAACATAATTTCTAGAAATGATGGATTTTCATAAATTTTTTAAATTTTCCGAAGAAGTTTTTCCAAGTCGTTTCTTAGTGCTCACTTTCTCCACAACAGGAAACTATTGCAAAAATTGCAGTTTCCCAGCTTTTACATATGCAGATAAACGTGTATGTACATACATATGTATTTCCAAAATTAGTATATACATACATATGTGTTAACATACCCATTCACAAGTCGAAAGGATATCCGCTATCTTAATGTATTTGAATTTCAGGATTTTAATTTATCATTTTCCCAG